>ML806271.1:125013-142742 GCA_009831015.1 Picea engelmannii
AGCTCCACAACTCCTCTCTAAACATAATCACGGATGAAGTGATACTGAATCTCAATATGCTTAGACCGGTCATGAAAAACTAGATTCTCCAAGAGTTTAATGCAACTCTGGTTATCACAGTAAATCACGGTAGGCCTCAACTGTACACCGAACAATCCCACCAGCATATTGTGAAGCCAAAGGGCCTCACAACTAGCCTGACTATCTACCATATACTCAGCCTCTGCTGAACTCAAAGCCACTGACTTCTGCTTCCAACTGAACCAAGACACAACTGCTAATCCCAATCCAAAGCAACACCCTGAAGTGCTTTTCCTGTCACTGACACATCCTGCCCAATCTGAGTTTGTATAGCCAACCAGACGAACTCCATCTCCTCTATGATAGTCCAGACCATAATCTACCATGCCACAAAGATACCTGAGCACATGTTTTGCTGCCACCCAGTGCACTCTCCTAGGCTCCACCATTAACTGACTGAGAGTGTTGACAGCAAAACAAATATCTGGCCTGGTATTGACCAAATACATCAATGACCCAATCAATTGATGATACAAAGTGGAATCCATCAACTGTGACTCAAAAGCATGAAGCTTCTTCCAGTTGGTAATCATCGGAGTGGTCATGGGCCTGCTATCTCTCATCTAAAATCTACTCAGAATGTCACACACATACTTCCCTTATCCCAGGAAGATGTGTCTAGGCTCCTGCCAAACCTCCAATCCCAAGAAGTAATGCATCAATCCAATATCAATCATCTTGAACTCTGAAACAAGGCTCTCCTTGCAGCTGTTGATGAGTCTCTCTGCCCCTGTAATAAAAAGATCATCCACATAAAGTAGAAGAATGAGAGGATCCTCTCCAACCACAATGAAGTATAGGTTGGGATCTGCCTCACTCTTCTCAAAACCCAACTACTGCAAATAGGCATCTATTCTTGAATACCAAGCTCTGGGAGCTTGTTTCAGCCCATACAATGCCTTCTTCAGTCTACACACATGAGACTCGCTCCCATGCACCTCAAATCCCAATGGTTGTTCGATGTACACCTCCTCCTCAATAAGACCATTCAGAAATGCGGTCTTCACATCCATCTGGTGGATCTTCCAACCCATCTCTGCTGCAATGGAGATCAGTGCCCTGATCAAAGTGTATTGAGCAATCGGTGCAAAGGTCTCATCATAGTCGACTCCCTCAACCTGTGAAAACCCCCGAGCCACAAAGCGATCTTTGTACTTCTCAATGCTGCCATCTGCAACATGCTTTAGCTTGTAGAGCCACCTGTAAGTCACCACTGACTTCCCCTCAGGTATAGGAACAACTTCCTAGACATCTTTCTTCATGATGGAATTGTACTCTTCCATCATGGCATCTCTCCATACCTATCTACTAGTGGCCTCCTCAAAAGTGGAAGGCTCAGACTCCCGAATACTGCTCACCATCGTGATGTAGCTGCAAAACCTCTCAAGAGGTTTACTCTCCCTCACTGCCTATCTAGGATTCCCCATTGAACCCTGTGCCTCCCTCAAAGTGTCCTGAAGCAACTTGGGCTTCCTCCTCTTTGAAGTAGTGTCCTGTGGAGGGGACTCTCCCTGCTCAACCCCATCTGCTGAAGACAATGATCCTGTAGTACACCCTGAAGTACCTGATCCTGAAACTTGTGGACCAGTAGCCTGCAAACCTGAACTCTGTGTGATCTAGGTGGATATCGGTGGCCACCCACCTTTTCCAAATGGCTCAAAACAGTTTTTTGGCAATTTTGGCAATTTACTATTTTTAGCAGGTTTTAACTTCTACGGCCATTTTGAGGGTCCAAATGAAGGTTTTTCGAGATCGAAGTTCTCAATTATAGCTGAAGGCATCATTGAGCCTCCAAAATTAATTTCCTCGACGATACCTTTCCAACGAGCTATCACACGTCTAAAACGAAGATCGTATGCCAAAGTTACGACCCTGGGAAGTTGATGTACTCACTTACCCAAACAGGGCCCACATGACTTTTGGTGTTTCATCTCCTAGGGTTAGGTTTTTGGATGTTTAGGACTTTTGGCATTCCCGTTTATTGTAAAATGGCCTTCAGAGCCTCATTGTAATAATCTTCTTGTGAATGCGAGTAGCCATCACATCTCTTCTCAGAGATAAGCTGCCACCATTCTAGCGAGTCTTTCACTCTGTATTTTTACAGTCTCTGTACATTTCTCTGATTAATAGAAATCGTGTATTACTGTATATATGTGTTTATGGTTGCATATCTGATAAATTTATGTTATATTATTGAATATATGCAATATCTCTGTGCATTTCTTTATTATATCTCCGCTCTCATTTCGTGCCGAAAATAATCTGGATCAGTGGTATCAGAGCAGGCTGCTCTTGATTGTTGTTTTCAGTGCATGTCCCCGACGAGGTCCGAGTATAGCAATTTGGGTCTCAATCTTGTCTCTCTTGAAGACAATCTCTCTCCCACACCCAAGAAACCCTTAATGGCGGAAGAAAAGAAAATCGACAGAGAAGACGATCTTATCAATATGTTGCTTGAGCAAGCTCTCACGCGCCAGAGGGACGAAATGATGGAGAATTTTGCCCACATCCTTAAATGCCTGTCGATAGCATCAGGCGCATCTTCATCAAGAGACCACTTTGGAGGCACCTCGCCTTTCGAGGTACAAGTTAATTTTGATATTCCTATATTTGAAGGACAGATAGATGCAGAAGCCCTAGAAAAATGGTTAACTCTGCTAGAAGGTTATTTCTCTATTCACAATTTTTTCGACAAAGAAAAGATCACCTTCACACTCCTTAAAGCTCTCCCTCATGTCAAACATTGGTGGGAAACTTACTGGGAGCAAAGTTACACAGAGGAGTCTGGAATATATGGGGTCGATCCCACTTGGGATTTTTTTGTGGATGCGGTAAAAGAATAGTATTACCCTGTTGGCAACTATGAGGATCAGTGCATGAGATGGACCACACTGCGGCAAGAGAGGGGCCAAGCAATTTTGGAGTTCACCAATACCTTCCATACCTTGCGCACCAAGCTGGGTATCAAATACTCCGAGCGACATTTGGTTCTGAAATACCGTGGGGCTCTACGTAGATACATCCAAATTGAAATGGATTTTTTGGACATCTCATCACTCGGTGTTGCTTATCGATATGCTATTAAAATTGAGCAGAAATTTAAGAACTAGAACAAACGGGAATTCAGGTCTGCAAATCCGCAACAACCCAAGTATGACAAAGACGGCCCGAACAAACAGTCTCCCGAAAACCATTCCAAGACACAGGAAAAGAAGGGTCATGGGAAGACAAAGAAGGACATTGGAAAATGGTGCGAGTTCCACAAAATCCCTTGGCACAACACCGATGAATGTCACTCAAAATAGTCATTGGTGGCCGAGATCAAAGACAAGGAGCCAAAACTTGATTCAGAATCTGATTCTGAAAATAATGGTAAAAGACAGATCATCGATGCAGACCCCACTGCTATTGTCGCGACCGCAGCAATTCAACCAGTAGAACCTCATCTCAGCAGAGGTCGTCAAATAGTTGGGATTGTCGAAAACACCACACTCACAACCATACAACATTGGGTGGCTTCACCAAGGACGAGATCTTCGTGTCAGCCAACAGTGTCGATTATCATACGGCATCCAACCCTTCAAGGATGAGGTATTATGTGATGTTTCCCCACTCAATGTCTGTGATGTGCTCTTGGGCCAACCATATATGTGGAGATTCCATGTTGTTTATGAGTCTCGACCCCGTAGTGTCATTGTTACTTTCAGGGGTCATCTCTACAGAATACTAGAGGTAGTTCTGACTACTGTTCAACCTAAAAAGTGTCGCAAGGTAGTATCTCATACTGCAAAATTCAGCTTCTTCACAATCTGTTCAAACGGAGAACAAAAGGAAACTGCAACCACTACAGCCTTGCCCGAAGCACCTTCTATCCAAAAGAAGCAGGTCAGCAAGGCTGCAGCAAAGTGAAAAGATTCCTTCTTCACATCGTCTTCTCATGTATCTCGACTTGTTGAGCATCCTCAACCGCAACAGATTCGTGACAGATTTCCACAAACTGAGCAGCGCAACGTCTCCAACAAGACAAGCAGCTCACCAAGATGCATATTCAACAAATGATTTTCCCTCTCCCCCGAGAACTCAACACAATGGAGACCATTTCTTCCTAAGGAGGGAGGATTGATCCAAGTGGATATCGATGGCCACCCACCTTTTCCAAATGGCTCAAAACAATTTTCTGGCAATTTTGGCAATTTACTATTTTTAGCAGGTTTTAACTTTCGGGGCCATTTTGAGGGTCCAAATGAATGTTTTTCTATATCAAGGTTCTCAATGATATATAAAGGCATGATTGAGCCCTCAAAATGAATCTTCTTGACGATACCTTTCCAACGAGCTATCACACACCTAAAACGAAGATCGTATGCAAAAGTTACGACCCCGGGAAGTTGATGTACTCACTTACCCAAACGGGGCCCACATGACTTTTGGCGCTTCATCTCCTAGGGTTAGGTTTTTGAATGTTTAGGACTTTTTGAATTCCTGTTTATTGTAAAAGGGCCTTCAGAGCCTCATTGTAATCATCTTCTTGCGAATGCGAGTAGCCGTCACATCTCTTCTCAGAGATAAGCTGCCACCATTCTAGCGAGTCTTTTACTCTGTATTTTTACAGTCTCTGTACATTTCTATGATTAATATAAATCATGTATTACTGTATATATGTGTTTATGGTTGCATCTCTGATACATTTCTATTATATTATTGAATATCTGCAATATCTATGTGCATTTCTTTATTATATCTCCGCTCTCATTTCGTGCCGAAAATAATCCGGATCACTGTGGCCCTGTCACCTGTGAACCTGTAGTCACTGAAACTGATGGACCCGAAATCTGTGTCACTGTAGTCTGTTGCGGGCTCACCTAAATCTGAGATGAAGACTGCTCACCTCTCTCTATCCCTCTAGACTTCCTAAAGGCTCCATCCTCCTCAAATCTGGCATCCCTCCTCAAGACAATCTTCCTCAAGGAAGGAAGGTAAATACAGAAAGCCTTTGAAGTCTCAATGTACCCAACAAAGATCCCTCTCTCTGCCATGGGTTCCAGCTTTGTCCTTTTCTCAGAAGGGACATATGAATAAGTGATGCACCCAAAAATCTGAAATTTCCCCACCTCAGGCTTCTTCCCAGAGAAAGCCTCCTCAGGAGTCATGCTCCCCACAACCCTATGAGGACTCTTGTTCTGTAGATAAAATGCAGTGTAGCATGGCTCAGCCCATAAAAATAGTGGCAACCCCTGATCATGTAGCATGGCTCTCACAGCCCCAACAATGGCCCTGTTATCTCTCTCAGCAACCCCACTTTGTTTTGGGTTGTAAGGAACAATCAACTCCCTCTTGATGCCCTCTCCTGCACAGAAATCCATAAACTCCTTGGAGGTATACTCACCCCCATTGTCCGATCTCAAGACTCTGATTTTCTTCCCTGTCTGATTCTCCACAATAGATTTGAACTCTTGGAACCGGCTGAAGACCTGTCCTTTGGTCTTCATGAAGAAAATCCAGGACTTCTGAGAGAATTCATCAATGAATACAACATAGTATAGGGATCCAGTCAACGATGCCGAAGACATTGGGCCACATACATCTGAATGTATAAGATCAAGTATCCCTGCTGCTCTACTGTCACTGCTCGGAAAAGAATTCTTGTTGTACTTTCCCAAGGTACACCCCTTGCACAACTCATGGTGCTCTGAACTGAAATATGGAACTCCTGTCACCATCTCCCTCAGAAATCTCAAAGCCCCATGGTGCAAATGTGCCATCCTCCTGTGCCATATCTCATATAGGTCACTGTTGCTGCTGGTAGAATGAATCAATGCTCACACTGGCTAGAACAAGAACTTGTATAGCCTCTCATGTCTAGTACCAATCACTTTGGTCAAAGTGATGCTAGACCCTCTGGGGAAAAGAAGCACCTTCCCGTCACAGAACAAGATCTCATAACCCTTCTCCTCAATAGTAGAAACTGACACTAAGTTCTTCTTCAAGCCCGGAACATAAAGAACCTTTGTCAAAGTCATGGGAGGCAAAGACTCCCTCTGAAATGATACAGTCCCACAACCAGCCACCTTGACCTCCTGGTCATCTCCAAGCACTACCTCTGCATCTCCATGAGAGGCACCACTGTCAATATACGAAGCATCTGGAGTAGTGGTCCTCGAGGATAGACATGCAATCAAGGAAAATTACTTGTTAAACTTGGTGGAAAACTCTTCCACCTTTGTTGAAGCTGTTGTTTGTTTCTTCTTCATGTTTGGACATTGTCCTGCATAGTGCCCAAACTTATGGCAAGCAAAGCACTTGACTTTTCTCATGTCTTTCTTCCCTTCACCCTTGGGCTTCTGTCCTTCCTTTGGACCCTTTATGAAATTCTTCTTGCTAGTGGTAGCAAGAGCCACATTCTCCTTCTCATGACCTGTAGATGAACTGCCATGCACATAACCTCTTCGGGTCTCCTCCTGAACAAATTCATCCCAAAGATGTTCCCAACCGGGAAGCTTCTCCCTAGCAACAATGTCCTCCACAAAAACAACCCATTGTTTGGAAACACCATTCAATGTTGTTCTCACAAGATCACTGTCAGCTATGGCTTCCCCCACAGCTCCAAGCTCATCCCTCACCTGTGTCAATCTAGTAAGGTAAGTGACCACATTTTCAGCCTTGGTCATTTTTATGCTCTTTAGTTTTTCCCTCAAAACCATTTTCCGGTTCTCATTTGTACTCTGGTACAATTTTGTCAAAGACTCCCACATCTCACAGGCATGAGTCTTCCCCATCAAGTGAGGAATCAAATGATCCTTGATGGCATCAAGAATAAATCTCGTAGCCTTGATACTCTTCTTATTATAGGCTGCAAGAAGAGTAGCATCAGTAGGTACCACAACAGGATGAGTAGTGGTATTCTCCATAATGTCCCACAACTCGTTTTCTTGCAAAAGCAAGATCATCCTCTCCTTCCAAGCACAAAAATTTGTTGACCCATCAAGTCTATCTTCAACCCTCAAACCAGTAGCCATGACCCTCTTTCTGCTGAAAATCACAAATTCAAAAATCTGCCCTGTGAAGTGACTGTTGTCCCAACTTTTTGTCTCCTAAAATCTCTGCCTCTCTTCAAATCAACTCTGATACCATGTAAATTTTTTTAGACCCCAACCCAGTTTCAGTCTCGCTGATTTTTCAGCCAAAGTTAAATGCTCAAACCCAATTTCAGCACTGTTTCAACATATGTTACATCACTGTTTCAGCACTAGTTACAACATTGTTTCAGCATATGTTTCAGCGTATGTTTCAACACAATTTCAACACTGTTTTAGCATATGTTACAGCATTGTTTCAACATATGTTTCAACACTGTTTCAGCACTAGTTACAACACTGTTTCAACATATGTTTCAGCACTATTTCAGCACTGTTTCAGCATATAAAAACTTAACAAAAAATAAACTTCAGAACTGAAACATGAGGATTCTGAACATCGTTTTCAAACTTCGACCCTGGAAAAACCCACAAGGGGAAAACCAGTGAGAGAGGGCTTTTTATTATTTATGAGCTTCTAAGAAATTTCTTTTACAGCATATTCATCTTCAGAAATTTACACAAACTTATCTGGACTTTCTTTCGCTAAAATCCTTCTGAACAGTCCTGGAAAATGCTCCTCGATTTTTGTCCCAGAAATCCGTACAACTGTATGGTTGTTCTAACAATTAATGTTGTACGGATTGTCTCAAAATTTGTGCCAAAACTCTACTAAGACTAGTTACAGCATTGTTTCAGCACTGTTTCAGCGTATGTTTCAACACAATTTCAACATTGTTTCAGCATATGTTACAACATTGTTTCAACATATGTTTCAACATTGTTTCAACACTAGTTACAACATTGTTTCAACATATGTTTCAACGCTATTTCATCACTGTTTCAGCATATAAAAAATTAACAAAAAATAAACTTCAGAACTGAAACATGAGGATTCTGAACATCGTTTTCAACGCAGAAATAAAATATCAGCAGTATGCAAAACTCAGAAAATATAGACACAAAGATTTTCGGTCTAACTTCGACCCTAGAAAAACCCACAAGGGGAAAACCAGTGAGAGAGGGCTTTTTATTATTTATGAGCTTCTGAGAAATTTATTTTACAACATATTCATCTTCAGAAATTTACACAAACTTATCTGGACTTTCTTTTGCTAAAATCCTTCTGAACAGTCTTGGAAAATGCTCCTCGATTTTTGTCCCAGAAATCCGTACAACTGTATGGTTGTTCCAACAATTAATGTTGTACGGACTGTCTCAAAATTCATGCCAAAACTCTACTAAGACTGTACGAAAAACCCAGCATGAACAGCTCCTTGTAAACTGTGTTGTATGGCCCTCAAAATTCATGCCAAACTATACAGACTGTATGGAAATACACTCATAAATTTATTACAACAGTTACCTTGATTTCTGTGCCAATAAATGTTGTACGGTAGCCTTGGAATGCATGCCAATACTCTCATAAATTACAGTTGTTGTCCTCCTTGATTTCTGTGCACATTAAATGTTGTACGGCCTCCACAAATCTGTATGGTACGACCTGTTCTTCCTTGTTGTCTACTGCCTCGAAATCCATGATGCTCTTTGCTTTGGGATGCATGCTCTCCTTCAGCAAATGCTGTCTCTTTTCTTCTACTTGACCTCTCTCTTTCTCTCTCTTGTTCTCTCAACAAGAATGCTTGAACTACCGAAGAATGGGTGCGCTCTCTTGCCCTAGTCGACCTCATGAGGGAAGGTGAGGGGTTTTCTAATCTAACGATTGAGATTAGATTAGATGAGTGGCTGCGATTTGGTGTCTCTTCACTCACCCTCACTTTAGTCATAAAGTTATCTTTTAATTTGCATCTCATAAATTAATTTGACTAGGACCCACATTAGGCACTTTCTGCCCCTTAAGCGCCTAGGGAAGAGAAACACTTGCCTTGGTACTTTATTTAATTTGAAAATTTAACAAATATAATATCCTATTATTGTAACATGTTTATGTTGTGTTGAAATAGTTGTTGCAACACATGATGAAGTAGCTACTCCAACACATGTTGAAACAGTTTCTACAACACATGCTAAAACAGCTGATGCAACACTTGTTGTAACAGTTGTTGCAACACGTGATGTAAAAGTTGTTGCAACAGAAGTTTTGATTGTTACTACCATGGGTTTTAGGAGCTCTTCACCACCATGTTCCATCATTCTGGACTTGACAATACTTACCTTACTACTTTCTAGGGATTACAGACTTGACCTGTTCATATTCTTATTGTAGATTTTCATGATAACAAGTATTCATAGGTTGTATAGTACTAGTATTTGTGATTAAGACCTAAGTAAAATATCCTTGGGAAACCCATGGCTACCTATCTACAATCATTCAAAACCTACGTAAATGCTTTTTACAATTTACATGAAGAAGAAATTCACTCACATGAAGCAATCGGTTGCAACCCCTAGATGTGTCAAAACACCCCTAGTCGTTCTCTTAGAATGTCGTGTGTTTTTCTCTGTAGACAAAGATACCCAACTATATTGCATGTATAGGTTGAATTCATGGAGTTTTCATTGCAATTTTGGACTTTACTATAACTCATATTTTTACCAATTAAAAAAATTATTTTCCTTGAGCCCATGAGTTCACAATCCTTGTGGGATTTGTTCCAGTGACATGCAAGGGTATTTCATTACTATGAAACTATTATTTTAAATAGTTGCGGCTACATGGATTTAATATTGAAACAAAGCACATATCCATGGATCATGAGAAAGGTTTGGTTTGTGAGATATCTATTAGCACCGTCATTTTTTCAGTTAGAGTCGGTCTTAGTCAAGTCAGAGTCTATGTGTCAAAGCGTGAGAGATCAGGTACTGAAAAATGAATGGGTCAAATTTGGCAAGTGGTCAGTTGGCCCTTCGAGTCAGGAAGGGATGTCAGAACCAAAACATGTGTAAGGGGTAAACATGTGTAAGAGTCAGGTCCTATCAAAATAGAAGGTCTTACATGCATAAGGTCAAGGCAATTTGTTAAATGGAAGTCGCGTCAGCAGCTGAAGTGAAAATCATCAACTCATTATGAAGTCGAAAAGAATGAAAAATCACGACGCTCATATCACATATGCTCTTCAGCTCTTATCAATTATACTTTGCACAATATGAAGTGTACTCGTCGCGTGGATGTACTACAGAAATATTCAAACCTGCTTTGAAACCTCCAGTCACCATGGATTCAATGTTCCCTGGCACATTTTCATCTCTTGCCCACCCGATTATAAATTATGAGCACTCTGCATGTATTTTGTTCACCAGCTACATTTATGCATTGCTTGTAATTATTATCGCAAGCCTAGGTCAATTGAGATTACCGCCTTTGGCTCATGCCAAATCCACCGCACACATAACGAATATGTGTTGCACCATGATGACATCCCAGAAAATAAGGAAAGGTGCATGAAGTGGCAGGAATGATGGGCCCAAGCCTCAAATATTGACATTGGTCAACAAATATTCGGAGTTCATGGAATATTTTGAGCAAGTCGGATGCATGACCTTTTGTATAAAAATCCAAGGATTCAACATGAAATTAATGGAACAGTTCGCACTCAGGTTTGACAGGTCCAGCACGGTAATTGCAGGTGTATCTTTCCAAGTGACAGAGGAAACTCTATTGGTCGTGAAAAAATCCCCTCGCATGGTGAAAGGTTTTTTAAATGAATTTCTTTGGACACACAGTTCTACAAAGACTTCATCAAGTGAGATTGTTTAGGTGGGAAAGTCGGAAGGGGCGTTCCAAGTAGATATTTGTAGGGGTGTTTTCAAAAACTCCTGGAGGTAATTAGGAAATATTTCACCTGTGAGGGAATGTTCGATAGAATAGATTCACATCACATTAGATTTTTGATGCATTTCACAGCAAGGAGACCATTAAATATTCCATTTTTTTTGCACCAAATCCTCCAAGAAATGGAAGACAACGCTCGAGCTGAAGTAAATCAGCCAAAGAGGAAACTATCACATGTCTCGCTGATTAAATTGTTGGTGGTTGAGGAGTTAAGGCGATTGGGAAATAACTAGGATTCATTTCTACTTATAGTGGGAATCCCCAATGATCCAAAATGAAATTTTCCTCTACCCACGAAAAAGGTTAGGCTACGGAGGAAAGGCTACGGAGGAAGGAAAGACTTTGGAAGCCCTGTCCCTGCAACATTCGATACCCTGGAGAAGAGGATGGCCAAGGAAGAACAAGGAAGTCGAGGATACCCAAGTCTCGAGTGAGCCACATGAAAAGTCGGTCGATGAAGAGTTACTCATCTGCGCCATTCGGTTGGAACCTGTCGAAGGTAAAATTCAAGAAATCTTGGGCAGAAGGAGGAGGACAGACACCAAAGGCACAGATGTTCATGAGCCGTCGTAGCAGTTGAAGAACGTGTAGATCGGTATTGTTGAGATACACCCGGAAAACAAAGAACTGGTGCAACAGTTAGCAACAAAGACCCTTGAAGCATCAACATCACAAGGTCGCAATGGAAACACGACTTGGCTCAAGAGATAGCTCACGGAAGCACAAGATATAATCATATAGTTGCGTGAAGCATAGATGATGTCAGAAGAAGGGAATGCAAAACACTTTGGGGAATGTGAACCAGCCATGGAGAAAGTATGCGCAGCTCTAGCCAACATGCAGAAGAAGCTGGAAGGGAATGTGGTTCTGCAAAGGCAAGTGATGAACCTAAAAAGGCACAACTGGTCTCTTAAGAGAACACTTCGAGTATCAAAACTACAAACGAGACTAGAACCATGATCGACCGATGCCATTTTTTGTATTTTCAGATGTGGCGCGGAATTTGTTTCCCCGCGTCCTTTTTCCTACCGGGAGTTAGGGACTCTGATAGATACCCATGCGAAAAACATATGACGCACAACGATGGAATCTCATCTATTGCAAAGGACACGTGTACATTAGACATGCAACAATTTGAATAAAGGCATTGTTCCCTAGCTGGGGTCAACATTTTGGAGGCACCTGCAATGGTCTGCAGTCGCCCACCACATGCATGCACCAGCAAACGATCGTGTGACAGAGATCAAGGTTGTTACAATGTGTGCTAAGAGTCTGACAGAACACTTGATCGTCTATATGCCATGTCAAAGGAAAGCATCGACACATCACTCTCTAACGAAGAGATCTTGTTGATGACTGAACCATCGTGGAAAAGACGAGTAACTATGATGCAACCAAGTACAATTAGTTTCTATTTTTAGCAAAGTACAATTTGAAGAGCCATCTGACAAAGATTAGTCGAAACCTAGTTTCTAGGGATAGTAATTAGAGCGCAGGGTAGCTCGAGCGCCACACCCTTGTCTATATATTCCATATTTTCAATGTAAGCTAGGTTGGTTGGCAAAACAGTGTAGACAATGACTATTGAATGTATTTTTGGTCCAATTGAAACTTAATGCAAAGGTCTTGAAGATTTGATGAAAATATTCTAAAGGTGACAGTTTGATGTATTGTATTCTCTCTTTGCATATGTGATTTCATGTGTTCTTTATATTCACATCTGTAATTTTTGTCTAAATCAGAACATGATTTTGAATCTAGAATTCACCACGTAGTGCTCTAGTTTCACACCATTTATACAAATTGTGTTTCTTCTAAGAGAACTCTGAATTCATCCCCAATGGTGCTCTGAGTTCCTTCATGTGTTTTTTCTCTTGCCACACACAACGATTTTTAACTAAATGATTGTTGCTCATTTATCCTTTATCCTCTCAAGTTTAGTCACTGAGTCATTTGTTTCAATCATTTTCTTAAATCGACTCCGTAGCCCAAGCTCTTGCTTTCTTCCACCAATAGAACCAGAAAGTATTGTTTAAAGGTGTTAAATATAGCCCATAGTTTAAAGCCATATCCTGTACAGAGACGAAGTCTCCAGAGATATCCCTCTCGAGTTCCTAAAGGCTAGTTTTGGGCCTCAAAGTTGGTTTGTAGGTTTCCTCTTTCATTCGTTTCTCAGTCGAAAGAAGTTTACAGAGCGCTAACATTCTGGTGTCGTTTCCGGGGATAGAATTGAATAAATTTTCCCTGGGAGAATGACTAAAGATATAGTTTTGACCCCTGAGGGTAATAGTGGGGAAAAGATCTGTATTGGTTGAAACCTTTACCCATGGCGACTCTAGTGAAAAAGACCAGTAACACGTAGTAGCACCATTTAGAAAACCTAGCTCCGACGACCATTTATACCAGATCCAATCCTGACCCTAACCATGTAGAGATCCTGTATGATCCTAAGATACTTTTGCGCAGGGTAAGGGAGTAGGCGCAAGACCCATTCTATTACTTAGACAAAACATTATCCTTGCCCAAGGAAGAGGCTCAAAGATTTGACGATCTCGACTTTGACACCCTGTTTGAACAAACTTTGTTCAGTACTAAATCAGAAACCAACTTGGACCATATAGTATTTGACAAGGAAAGGTTTTGATATCTAATCCCACAAGATAAAAATCCCACTCAGAACATCCCTCAAATACCAAACCCCCCTAGATCAATGGCTTCCAGATTCTCCCCCCTTGTTTTTCCATCCCAACTGCATGATTTTCCCTAGAACTACAACCAGAGGATCAAACTATATGATGTGGAAGGAAACGTGTCCGCCCAAAAGCACCTGGATTGGTTCAACAATTTTGTTGATCTAGAAGAAGTATACCTTCCAGACGTGAAGATGAGGTTGTTCCCACAGAGTATTTTGGGGGAGGTGAGAAAGTGGTTCAAAGCCCTCCCAGAAGCAAGTATTCAAGACTTCACCGCATTTAAAACATCTTTCATTACTACATGGGGAGACAAAAATAATCCTTTGTAGTTGCTGATGTAGTACAAAAATATGAAGAGAGCATCGGAGGAGACGGTGCAAGAGTTCTCGGCCCATTTCATGACGCTTTACAACTCAATTCTTGCATAAGTCCAGCGGCCTCCCGGGGCTTTGCAACTGCGATACGCTGACTCCTTTGACGATGATTTCACCTTGCTGTTAAGGGAGAGAAGATATGCAAATTTAGATGCCATGATGAGTGATGCAATCTAAGTTGAGGCCGTAAAACTGATGACGTCAGGAATTATCAAACAAAGTTTCAACAGAGGAGGGAGGAAACCCCAAGGGGAGCGCAACCATAGACTTCTTGGCCCTCATAGGAAAAGTTTGACTTGATGATGAAGACGATGGAGAAGCTAATGGAAAGGATGTTTGTGGGAAAAAAACCTGTTGACCGAGAACAACATGACCCCCAACCCAGGAATCAGAACCCTAGAAGAGGTCTGGTCCTGTAGATCAGGCATAGGGAACATAGAGACCAAGGCGACCAACAAATAATCCCCCCATTCCAAAACAATTACCTGAACAAATATTTTGATCAGATGTTCGAAGATGAAATGCATTCTTGCGATGACAAGGACACACGTGTTTTCTTGACAAAGGGAGAACATGATCAATACATGAGAAAAAATGATGATATTATGTTGGATATGGATGACATGTTGTCTTTCGAAATGGAGGAATTCAAGAAAGGTTATCACAATACCATCATTCAGTTTTAAAAGAAATACAACCTCAGGAGAAAAAAGGCATCTACAGAGCCTCAAAAGACAAATACCATAAGGGAGCCTCAGCAGACGAATCCCATAAGGAAAAATCCGACGGATATCCCTTCCACAAACCGACTGAATCAAGACAACCCAACCAAGGATGCGATGGAAAAGGAAAATTCAATGGAGGAAGTTCTAAGGAGAGCGCCGTAAACAAGCCAGGAGACATGCATCAAAGAGGTAGAAAAGGTCTCTCCCCCTTTTAACTTTGAGAATGAAATGGCCAAGATTAAAAAATATGTCCCTTTCAATGAACTTATCAAGAAAGGAGAATATCAGGATCAGATTATTAAAATGCTAAAGATGGGGGGAACTCCCGACACTTTGAACGTCCACGATGATCACCCTGCCATTTTGTTCAGTCCATGCATGGAGGAGACAGGAGATACTGAGGACGTTCCCCTATTCTATGCCAGTCTCAAGGTCCACAACATGACCTTGCATAACGTCGTGTTGGATTCAGGCACGTCGCACAATCTCATGCTCAAATTCATCATGGATGAGTTGGGTTTGGACATTACCAGGCCCTATAAAAGTTTTTTTTCTTTCAATTCAAGGAAAGTGAAATGTTTGGGCCTGATCAAATATTTGGTTGTGTCATTGGCCCAAATCCCTTCTAATAATATGGTTATGGACATGTTCTTGGTCGATATACCCCCTAAATTTGGCATGTTATTATCCAGGTCATGGGCTGCGAAATTGAAGGGAACTCTGCAGATGGATATGTCGTACGCCACCATTTCTTTATTTGACCAAGAGAGGAGGTTATACAAATAAGTAATATTGAAATACATGGTGAAAAGTAGGACATAGCCAAATAGCCACCCTTTCTACCTCATCAACACTGAGATTTCCTCCTCCATTTTTTACAATGACCTGAGTTTTGAAGAGGAAGAACTGACAGTTGTCATGACTGTTGATGACAAAGTCGCGCGATGAGAAGCAGAGTGTGTGGACCCAAGGAACCATGTGGGGAATTAGATGTGGAACATGAGTTTCTATGGATCCGTCAGCAAGGAAGGAGAAGGGGCTGGCATATGGATAAGTCCTCCTAAGGTGGGCACAAAAATCTTCTAATACAAACTCGCTTTTGACTGCACTAACAACATGGTTGAGTATGAGGCGTTGATTTTGGGCCTGAGAGTTTTAAAACAATTGGGTGCAAAGAGGATAGAAATACATGGAGACTCTGATCTTGTTATAAACCAAGTGAAAGGAATATATCAATCCAAGCACCCCATACTGAGAGTGTATAGAAACCTAGTGTTGGACCTCCTCGAAGAATTCTTGGAGTATAATATATCGATGATATCGAGGGGGCAGAATCAAACTGTAGATGCCTTGGCCACCTCGGACTAGGTTTATAAAATTCCCATTTTTCCAAACCGAAAGTATGAGATTGAAGTCAAACACAAGCCAACGGTGCCCGATAATATCAAGTATTGGCAGGTGTTTGAGGATGAAAAACAGGTGGATATATTTCTCTAGATGAGTGACGAGTTCACTAATATAAACATTGATGATGAGTTTTGCTGTGACAAAGATGAAAGGGAAGATGTGCACAGTAACGAAGACCCTTTCCAGAACCAGATAGTTGGAAGGGACATAGTATAGCTAAAGAATAATATCATCCCAAAAGGATTAGTTCCGTTGGAAAAATTGTTTGATGAAAACGACGTCGCTAGAAATCCCAAGATCACTGCAAACAAAGAGGATGTCGAGGATTGCAATATCAGGACCCAGGAGAATCCGAAGATAATCAAATTATCAAAGATGCTCAGTCCAAAGTTCAAACAGGACTACATCAAGCTCATGAAGTATTTTCCCGACGTCTTCTCTTGGAGTTATGATGACTTGAAAGTTTATGACACTAAATTGATTTAGCACATCGTTCCTCTCAAAGAAGACCAAAATCCTTTCAAGCAAAATCTAAGATGGATAAATTCCTTGTTGCTACCACTAATCGAAAAAGAGGTAAAGAAACTTTTCTAAACCAAAATCATTGTTTCTTTAAGCACTACTACATATGGGTAGATTATTCCACGAAAATTTTCCACGCTTCCACTAGTTTCATCATTTTTTTAAACAGGGCGGGATTTTCATGGATATTGCCACGAAAGTTCGTTGCAATATCGACAAAAATATTAATTTAACCTAGTCAGGATTTTCATCTCTATAGCGACGAACTTTTGTGGCAATAGCGACACAAATTTTGCCTATCTCATTGGTCAGTGTTAACGGCTAGTTGACTATTTTATCTATATATACGTGACTTTAAGATACTTTGCGACACAATTGCTATAGTTGCGACACTGTTCTTGGCTTTTGTTTGAGCTGTTTATTTTTTCCGTCACCCACCGGTTGAACAAATCCAATTCTCAATCTACATAGCTCAGATTTTGAACTTGCAAGGTTAGTATGTTATTTTTTATTGACGTACTCATTTAACTTGTAATGTTTTTTTCAAATGTCCAAATTGCATTTAGCTTATTTTTTCCTTGATAATATATTATAATGTGTAGTACCATATTTCATGTCTTTGGTTTTTGGATATAGTTAGTATATTCTATGGAAAAGGGTAAGTGGATTCCATAATATTCTAGGTTTATGGAATTCACATACCCTTTTCCCTTCAATTGTAGCTATAATCTCTCTCTCTTTTCATTGATAAAGATATGGAATTTCTCTTGAAACTCAACCCTAATCGGTGAAATGATAGTAATTGATTTCTATATTCCCTTCTTTAGCAAGGACTAATAAGATACATAAACACTAACCCTAAACTTATGTTAGGTGTATATGTCGTTATTATATAAAGAAAACATTTGTACACATATTACCTTATTATAAAGATGTTATCTATGTCATCATGATGTTGATCCTCTACACATATGATCACCTTATTATAAAGATGTTGACCTTATTATAAAGATGTAGGTCACTGTAAATAAACATATCATAATTGAAAGGAGTAGCCAAAA
>ML806271.1:157889-202869 GCA_009831015.1 Picea engelmannii
CCTCTAACTACAAAATCCATACACAACAATAATTGTTTTCCAAGCTCATATTTCTTCATGTTGGCTTGCAATTAATTGTGTTGAAGGGTTAAAAATATCATCTCCAAATGTTTCAAATGATCTTCCCAAATATTGCTAAAAGTTGAAATATCATCCAAGGAGGCTACAATAAACAAGTTCGAGAAATGGTCTTAAGATATCATTCATAAATCTTAGAAGTGTTTTCATAGTATTGTGTAATATAAATTGCATAATGACTTACTCATGCAATCCATGTGTTTTTTTGAAAGTAATATTCCAAATTATTCTTTGTGTATATTGTCATATTGGTATCCTTACTTCTAATCCAACTTCATGATAACACATGCTTACAATATTTGGTTGATTAGTGCCTTGATTATTTGTAGGGGATATATATATTACAATGTATTACAATATTACAATATAACAATGTAATAGTAATTCCATATTACAATGTAATATGGCATTACCATATTACATTGTAATATGGCATACAATATGGTATACCAGATTACAATGTAATATGGTAATACCATATTTCATGTTATTTTTGTTTTTTAAACCTAAAGTCATTGTCGCAATATCGACGCAAGTTCGTCGGCAAAAATTTTACTATTTTACCACAATCGTCGCTCTAGCGACGAAACTTCGTCCCAATTTGCCACGAATTTTCGTCGCATATATAGCATGTGCGTCGTAGATCTGGTTTTGAGATATTTCACTCGTCAATATTACCATGGATTTTCGTCACAAGTTGTGACGGGATTTCGTCACACATTCAGCAGCTACATCGTAAGTTATTGGCTTGGCATAACTTTTCGTCGTAATTGCCACATTTCTTCATTGTTATTGGGACGAAATTTCGTCATAATTGCGACGATGCATAGGGTCAACCGATATTGAAGGTGGTGACATGTGGAGAGCTAAGTTTTTCGATGTTTCCACGCACACCTGGATTGTGGATATAGCGACGAAATTATTCCGACGAAAACAAATCTCGGCTTTCATGGAAATTGCGATGGTTAAGTGTGGAAATATCAACGAAAAACCGTCACAAATTTTGTCATATGTACTAGTGGAGGTTTTCGATATGGGCTTCCAATCTGGTGCATGTAAGGAAAAAGAGCAGCGAAATAAGGTTGTGCATGGATTTTTGGAATTTGAACAAAGTGTCCATCAAGATCAACTACCCGCTCCTGAAGATGGACTATATCCTGCAGAAGGTAGTTGGGTCCCAGAAGATGTCTATGCTGGATGTCTTTTCAGGTTATAATCAGTTCATGGTACACTCAAATGACCGAGAAAAGACAACTTTCACGACACCATGGGGGACGTTCATGTACGCTAAGATGCCTTTCATCCTGATGAATATTGGAGCTACTTTCCAGCGGGTGATGGATATAGAATTTTCTGAGGAAAAGGAAAAATTTATCGTGATCTATCTGGACAACATCACTGTGTACTCTGACTTCGATGAACAACACCTTGGGCATTTGAAAAAAGTTTTCCAAAAGTGCAGGAAGTTCGGCATATCTTTGAATCTCAAAAAATCACATTTCAGAATGCAAGAGGGGAAACTGTTGGGGAACATCATCTTGAAATAAGGTATAAAGATAGACACCAGCAGGGTTGAAGGAATCCTGAAAATCATCACTCTGCGTAGAAAGAAGGAGGTGCAGTCCTTCCTAGGAAAGGTGAATTTCTTGAGAAGATTCATCCCGAACCTGACGAAGATTATAAAGCATATCACCTGCATGCTCAGAAAGGGGAACGAGATCAAATGGAACCCTGAAGCCAGAAAATCATTTGAATACATCAATATAGCATTGACCAAAGCTCTCATGTTGTCCATCTCGGACTTCACGAAGGACTTCATCTTGTTCTCGTTCGCCTCAGAGCATACCATTGTTGGCGTATTGTTAAAGAAAGATGATCATACCTTTGAGAATCCTATACCCTACTTCAGCAGGAAACTGAGGGATTCCCCACTGAGGTATGACATTATGGAGAAACAAGCATATGACTTAGTGAAATCCCTAAAGGATTTCAGAACTTACATATTACACTACCATGTTATCTCTTATGTGCCCAACAACTCAGTCAAGGATATCCTAACTTAGCCTGACCTTGAGGGAAGAAGAGGTAAGTGGATCGCGTCCATGCTGGAATACGACCTCGAAATCAAGCCCACAAAGCTGATCAAGGGATAGGGCCTTGCAAAACTAATGGTTCAATTGAACTGCAACATTCTTGGAATCAACTTCATTGTTTATATGTCAAAGAATCCCTAGGAAGAAACAATCATGCAGGTGTCTCATAGGTTCATCAATTCACCTTGGTATGCGGACATCATTTATGTTTTGAGGAATTTGCAAGCTCCTCTGGGGTAAAGTAAGACCAAGACCATATTATTAAAGCTCAAAGCTACTACATTCTGCATCTTGGATAAATCATTGTATTAGAAATATCTAGGAGGAATATTGTTGAAATACTTACTAGAATATGACGTAGAATAGGCCATCAGAGAATTCCACAAAGGTGACTGTGGAGGACATCATACTACTATAAAAACACAGTGCATAAAATTCTAAGAGAAAGTTATTATTGCCCCAACATCTTTGCATCTGTGTACAAAGAAGTTTCTAGTTGCGACGAGTGTCATATTTTCGATGGAAGGAGAAAGTTGCAACCCTTGCCGCTAAAACCGATCTCAGCCAAAGCGTTGTTCATGCAATGGGGCCTGGAATTTATAGGAGAGATTCATCCGCCATCCTCAGCGCAACACAGATGGATACTTACAGCCACAAATTATTTCACAAAATGGATCAAAGCAATTCCAACAAAGCAAGCTACTAACACGGTCATCATTAAGTTCCTGGAGACCAAAATCCTGTCTAGGTTTGAGTGCCCTATCAATATCATCACAGATAACACAGTCGCATTCAAGTCCATGAAAATGGAGAATTTTCACAAGGATTACAATATAACCCTGGGACATTCTACAACGTATTACCCACAAGGTAATGGGTTAACAAAATCGTCTAATAAGAGCTTAACCGAGATCATTAAAAAACTCTTGCAGGACAACAAGAAGGATTGGCATAAGAAAATTATTTATGCATTGTGGGCAAATAGAGTCACTACCAAAAATTCCATCTCCACGTCACCATTCCAAATTGTGTATAGAGCGAACGCGATTTTCCCTACCTCATTGGGATTGCCTGTCAGGAATTTGCTGCAAGAGCAAGAGGCCGAGCTAGATGATACATAGAGAAGGATAAATCAGTTGATTCACGTGTAGCAGATGAGGGAGAAGATATACAACCAATTGCAGCTTCACCAGGATAGGATGAAGAAAAATTTTGACAATCACTCTAAACATGAGGAATTTCAGGTGGAGGATCTAGTGCTAAAGTGGGGCGCGAGAAACGAAGATAAGGAAAATCACGTAAAATTTGATCATCTTTGGACGGGCCCTTTCAGAATCTGCGCATATCATGGGAACAACACATATCTATTAGAATAACTTAATGGAGAGTCCACTAGTTGGGGGCCTGTAAACGACAGGTTCCTCAAACACTATCTAGTGCAGTAAAGTTCGTTTAAGTCTCATGTCATTGTAAATAGTCATTTAATTTTTTGTTTTCAAAGAAGGCCTTTCGAGTCAGTGTGTCAGCAGAAAATTGAATCCCAGAGTGAAGGCCCTAAGTTTATGTTCAGTCTGGTCAAAACTGTGTCAAGAAAGTTTAGGTTGCGTTTTTGTTTTTCGTTGTTTTGGAGTCTCGAAGTCGAATAAGGCCCAATGGTCAGGAACCTAGTCTGTTGTTCTTTGCCACCTCACTAGGAGAATAGCAATCCCCGTTGGAGCTAGTTGTTAGCGCCATAATGTTTTCAGTTAGATTCGGTCTTAGTCGAGTTAGAGTTTGTGTGTCAAAGCGTGTGAGGCTAAGTACTGAACAACGAATGGGTCGAAGTCATCAAGTGGTCGGTTGAACCTTGGATTCGGGAAGGGATGTCAGAACCAAAACATGTGTAAGGGGTAAAGGTCTTTCCCTAAGAGTCGAGTCCTATAAAAAATTAGGTCTTACGTGCCTAAGTTCGAGGAAAGTTATTAAATGGAAGTCATGTCGACAGGCGAAGTTACCATCATCAACTCATTATGAAGTTGAAAAGAATGAAAAATCACGGTGCTCGTATCACATATGCTCTGTAGCTCTTATCAGTTGTACTTCTCACACTTTGAAGTGTACTCGTCGCATGGATGTACTGCTAAAATCTTCAAATCTTCTTCAAAACCTCCAGTCACCATGGATTCAGTGTCCCTTGGCACATTTTTATCTCTTGCCCGCCTGATTATAAATTTTGAGCGCTCTGCATGTATTATTTTCACCAGCCAAGTTTATGCAATGCCTGTAATTCTTCTCGCAAGCCCAGGTCAATTGAGATTACCGCCTTTGGCTCATGCCAAATCCACCGTGTGCAGAACGAATACGTGTTGCACCATGACAACATCCCAGAACATAATGAAAGGTGTGGTAAGTAGCAAGAATGTTGGGCCCGAGCCTCAAAGCTTGACGTTGGTCAACGAAGATCTGGAGTTCGGATGCATGACCTTTTGCAGAAAAATCCAAGGATTCAACATGAAATTAGCGGAACAGTTCGCACTCAGGTTCGATGGGTCCTATTGTTCCAGAGTCTACACTTAATTCTATAAAGTGTAGAGTCTAAGCATCTAAAGTGAGTGAATGAAAAAAAGGGGAAGAGACAACTTCGAGGAATGAAGCTATGGTCGATCTCTGAGTTTTCTTTGTCTAGCTTCCAAATATTCTTGAATACTGATATCTCGTTCGATGGCGGCCCATGAATGTTCGAGCTCTGACTGGGTGATGGCAGTCTTAAGTATGGTATCAAAAAGATTCAAAGTGATGTTGGTTTGATCTGATAGGCCAGGTTTGATGTTGGGTTGTCTTACAATAGGTACATTCATGGGGAGAACAGAGATTTAAAAGAGGGTTGATGTTTTAAAGTGCTTATTTCAATTTTATATTATACAAGGAAAATTTAGTGAAGCCAATCGAAGGGTTTAACAAAATCAAAGGTCGTTTTCCGTAACTGAGTTAAAATCTTGAAACTGAGTGTGAAAACATAGAGCTGTCAACAATGTGGGGCATCAATTTCAGAGGAATCCCACGCTATAGAAGAGGAAGAAAAGAAATAAATACCTTTATGAAAGCATCTAATGTAGAGATCTAAGTAATTCACAGTTCTTGTACCTGCCAGTAGCCGATACAGAGGAAAAGTTGTAAATAACTAGATAACTAGAACTTGATCACCATAGTATAAGTTATACTAAATTGCAACTAAAACATTCATCAAACGTGTATATGTAAAAAATGACACGAAGCATGAAATAACAGAGGAAAACACATAACTCAATCTTCACAGAATATGGAGTCTTCAATTCGCTTTGTATTAATCCTGGCTAAAAATAACTTTCTCTATTAAAATATACCACCGAAAAAAATCCATTTCTATCTCTTCCTAAATGTATATTTAAATAAACTTCTAAACATTTAGAATTCCGATCATTCTGGAAACTTGTCAATTACAAATGAAAAAATGGAGCATTTCATCTCCTCATCTTTTGTCTTCCCTTGTAATGGCGGAGAACCTTCCTTTCTCTACTCTTCCGGCTCTAGAAATAGAACGGGTTGACATCTGTCATTATTTAGCACCAGAAACCTGCCCCTTCACCTGCTCGATGCAAATGACACACCTTTCCACCAACTGGGTTATCAACCTGGAAGGCTCTGCTTGGTTGCTTGCCTCAAAGGTATAACAACTCTTCGCCAACTGTGGCAACCTTTTCCCTACTTGTCGGTCTTCCATGATGATAGAGAATAATTGTAAACTTGGTTGTACTAGCCATTTGTCCACTTGGACCATATCAACCTGGCCTATCTGGGATATCTTTGCTTACTCTTTCTCCATGTTTTCTTTGATGTCCCATAGGTGTTTAGCTATATTGATTTTTCCCAGCGTCCCAGCACTGCCTTCCTTATCAAGGTCTAACAAACATTTATTTATCAAGGCGAGTGTTTCCTCACAAGAATTAATCACCTCATTAGCTCTCCCCCTGCTTTCTGATATATTCTGCTCCCAGACCTTCAGCAAGATATTCCCTCTATTTTGTTCTGCGATGGATAATTTGGAGCTATCGACCATCTCTATTTTCACCATATCTATAACAACGTCTTGGAAAACAACCCGAGCTACCCCAGCTTCTCTTTCTCTCAAATAAATATTTTCTAACACTTGATCTATCGTCTGAAAGTGGTTTTGAATGGTTCCCACTTTTACAAGCAAGTCTTGTTGAGTCGTTAATACCTTCTATCGGATTTCAAAATCTTGGGATCTGAACATTTTTATGTCTAAAACCTGATTCTCAGCAACATCCAATTCTGATTGTAACTCTATAATTTGTTGTCGCTGCTAGCTTACCTACGTTTGGATAATTTGCGCCGACTAGCGCACTTGCTCAAGGTTGGATCTAAGTTTTTTGATCTCCTATAGATCGGCTATCCGGGCTCACTCGAGGCTTTTTCTCACCTCATCCCTAGTATTTGCTTTAGGAGTATCCACTTTAGCTTCCAACTTATTGATCAAGAGGTTCTTTCATTTCAACTGGGCCTTCAAAGTTCCAACTGAGTACTGATTAGTTGTAGCATAAGCCCCTAATGCTCATGTTATCTTGTCTATGAATTCTTCCTCTTTCACGGCCTTTCCATCTGTCATGATTTTAAATTTTTTAGCCACTACGCCCTCTCTTTAATATAATTCTTGCCTCACCACAGCCTTCCTTTTTTTATCAAAGAAAAATTTGTTAGGAGGCAACTCCTCTACAGAAATGGGTGTCAGTTCTTCATTGAAAATCCACCCCGCATCGAGATTCCCCTTTGAGAACTATAAGGGTGTGATAATAGCAATAGGACTGTCGATTTCCTTGGATGGTTGTTTCTGGGTAACATATCTGGTTGGCTTGTTTCACATGAGCAATAGTGAGTTGCCCAACCCTTTCAAGGGTATCTCTGCTTGACCTTGGACCTGCTTGCCCGGCGTACCCTTTTCGGGGTTTCCTTCCTGTTGGTAGGGTATTTTGTCTCCTCTCTCTAAGGTTCCAGTCTCCCCTATTTTCTCTTGGTTCTTCTCCTTGTTAGGACTCGAGTCCTTTGAACCTTTGGATTCTGTCTACTGTGTAACCGGAAGCTTTGGGGTTTCACCCTGTAAAATTTGGGGGAGACAACTCTACCAGTGCTCCTGAAATTTATAGAAATCAGCCATATCTCTGGGTGGAAAATCTTGAATTTGACTTAGGACTTCAGAGTAGGACCTCGCACCCTGAAATATTTCATCATGAGGGGAATCCTTGTGTTCATATCTCTTCAGGCCACAACTCACTAGGTGATTGCTCACAACCTTACTAGGGTTGTGCTTCTTGAACTCAATATCCACCAGCTTCATTTCTTCTAAATTCATATCCTCGGCTTTGGCATGGACAAAATATAACAAGGAATATGCACCAATATGAATGGGGAAGGGTGACCATACCTTTTTTGACACTCCTTTGAGATCTTTTCTTATTCCGCCGAGCATAGTCTACCTGGCGATCTCACGACACAATATCTTATCTGGAAAGAATAGCGGTAGAGCATATGGAGGAACAGAGGTGTCAAAAACCCTGATATATGAAAATTTCACCTCTATATACCAATCTGCCATGCTACTCAAGTTGGTCGTGACGCTATCCGAAATCCTGGGAGGTGGCTAGCCGAAGATGGTGACATGTAATGGCACCATTACCTAGTTGAAGATCTTGTAGATGAATTATTTGGCTTTATCTGCCCAAATCTTCAAGTGGTAGACATGAATAGGCTCTGCATTAGATGGAGCCTAGCTCCAATTCATTAGTGGGAAGGGTGTCATGAAGCAGATGGCATCCATGATGCAAGTAGACATAAAGAACGAAGCTGCTTTCTTACTTTCACTCTGTGCTCAATATTCGATAATTCGACTGGTCAGACTATCAGACAACAGTTTGGCCCAGTCGAAGGAGAAACCATCAGCATCTGTATGAATGAGCGGTACCCATGGCAGGAAAAAATGGGTAGTGTCCTCCTTCCCATACAACCTGCAGGCCATCATCGCTATGTACTTGAATTGTGGCTCCAAGGAAGAGATTAAATAGATCCCATGAGTATTAGCCCTAAATTTCGCAGGGTGTGAGACCCAATCTTTGATCAGATCGGATAAACTTTTTTCATACTACTACCACTCCTTCTTCTTGAAACCTTTTATAAATTGGGCATTGTGAGTAAGGTTTGGTGTGGGTGACAATTTATACATTTCCCGCAAATTTTCTGGCCTAAAAGTCCCAATCATTACCTTATGTTCGTTGATAATCGTCCTGGTCGGGATGTCCACATGGTCCAATGCCCACCTGATCATATCAAAATAGGGAAGGAGTTGGGGCCTTACCGCTATTTTGTGCATCTCTGCTTGAGCGACGATTTTGTATTTGGTTGATAAGTCATCCTTCTCGTTGTCGCTAAAATCATCCGAATAGTTTACCGAATCAGATTGCAGAATTTTGGAAACGTATGACCATGTCTTGACAGAATTAATACGTCGGAGTGAGGTATCAGAAACAACGTCTGAACCCTGACCTGAACTCTCGGCAGCTGCCTTGGGTGCTTTTCGTGGAGCCATGATAGAGAAACCTACAACAGGACCTCCTATCAAAAAAATTGAAAACACAAATAGGAGTTATCCTGGTGAAATGGCTCTGCGTTCAAATAGGAATGAAAAATGAAATAATGAAGGAAAAACTCTCTATATTGGTCATTTAAGCCCATGGGTTTCCTTGCCAACTAAATGGTAAAATCGCTTAATATAAAGATTTAGAAGTAAAAACGAGATCTTACTATCCGTCACCTCACTGCAATTCAAATAAATGTCATAAATGCTTGACGATTCGTAACATTGAAAAGCGCAGGATCATTCAAGACTTCATACGTAAACCGCATGTGTTAAAGTTTGTTTAAGATGATAATTAATTTGGTTTAGTTCTTTCTATTTGGTGCACTTAGTTGCTAATCCCATTTTCAACGTTCGCCACATTGGGTGTTTTCACTCCTAGCGACTAAACCTTAAAAACCTGAAATCGTGATGGTGCGAGTTAATTAATTAAAAGTGATATTACCTAATCCTTTTAATTAATCCATGCTTAATTAAAGAAAATTGCGACTTTGTGGATCAGGGTTACGAAGGTGCTGCCCTTTGGGGAAACAATCGTCGAGTCGCGAAATCACGATAGTGACTAACTAGGGTTTAAAGTGATTTGTTCTTGATATTAACCTGGGTAACTTTAACACAACTTCACAAGTTGGAGGCTTCAGAAAAGTTCAATGCGTAACTCCCGAGAGTGAGGGTATGAGGTACTAAGAGATGATAAGCCCCGCTTAGTCTTTTACTAATGGTGATTAAAATTAGGAAGGGTTTTCCATTTTGCACGTCGAGATACTGCGACTTTAGGGGGTAGAAACGTGAAACAAACGAAGTCCCGAAATCCAACCTTTTTGGCCTTAAGTATAACATTTCATGTATTTAGAGAAAGGCGGCTCCAACTAGGGATATCGTCTCCTTGCAAGATGAGAAGGACAGCAGACCAAGTGCCTAAGAAGGGGTACATGGAGTCATCAGTTTTCTTTAGTGAAACTTCGTTTGGAAAGGGGGTGCAGAGGAAAATTTGAGGTTTCAACTTTAATTCTGAAACTTTCCAAAACTCGACACGCTTCCTAAACTCGATGGCAGTCCATTTGGTAACTTTCCCTTCCTCAAGACTGAATTCAGAGCTTCTTAAGATGGTCCAATCAATCTTAGGAAAATTAACAAATCTGGTAGGTTTTAGCTTGCATCAAAAAGAAGTAAATTCCATGCTTTTAATCGGGGAGACCTGCATGAACTCAAGTTGTGGATCCGGTTTCAAAAATGCTAATTATCATAGTGTAGTATAATCTAAGTATGACAGCCTTACAGAATATCTTAGATATTGCTTCACTGCTAGCGAGCCTATTCAGTACCCCGATGAAGTTACCTGGTTCCCTTTATTGAATTTCCTTTCACCACTCTAAACTGTAATCTTGCATTTAAATGTTGAGATGAGGGCAATCATTTTATGAATTTCCTTTCATCATCTCTTTGGACTAGATGGGGGCAATAAATTATGAATTTCCTTTCACCATCTGTCTTATACTTTACTTTTGAAAAGTGGAGTGGGGGAAATCAATTGGCGTAACAAAATACCAGGGGTGATATTTGTGTATATTCGTTACAGAGGCTTGTCAACTTGCTTTGAGTGCTCTAGACCAACTTTCTCTTAACCTTCACAACATCCTAGTCCATAGGAAAATATGGTAGAATTCATTTCCAGGGGTCTTCTTTTGAGCAAGACTTAACCATTTGAAACCTGTTAAAATACCTAAGAGATTTAGGATCCTCCTACGCATGACTTTGTTCAGCAGGGGACCGAGGAGTCATGAAGGCCAACTTACTTCCTGAGACATTCGCCAGTTTCCAAAATCGAAGCGGAACCTCTTTTCCTCTGTGGATGGTGTCGGAGCTTAAGGAGAGAGGACCAAGGATGAAAAAGGGAAAGAGATAAGGCTATGGACCTCAAAAACCTGGATGTTATCATGCAATCCCGACTTAGGTGAATACAACGTACTTGTGAGACCATTTATATGTTTTAAGTGATGTTCGTTTGAAATCCAGATACTTAGGAAATTCATACCTTGGCCTTACCACTTCGTTCTCCTCTAAAAGAAAAATATTTGTCACCTGTTTCGAGTGGGTCAATTTCCTGATACCTGACCATCCCTTTCTCCTTTTGCGGTTTGGGTTGTAATTCGGAGGCCTGTATGAAACAACACAGAGTATCAGGTCTTCAGGATTTATGGGATTCTGTGTGTCAAAATTTATGTCTCTACTTCTAGGAAATCAACAGTCTATTTTATTCGCGATGAAAGTGAACTTACCGAAAATTATATAAAAATAAAAAGGAAAACACAAACCGGTATATACAATGGATATTTGGAACTCATTTATTGCATATAGTTCTTTAAATAACGCCCGTTGATAGGGGCACTGAGGTTTTTACCGTCCAAATTCTCTAACATAAATGAATTCTTCCCTTCAGAAGATGATACTTTGAATGGTCTGTACCAGATATGATCAAATTTACCATGTTTTTCCGAATATTCCCTCCTAGCATCCCATTTCAAAACCAAATCACCGAGGAGGAAATATTTGTTTTTGGCTTTGTGATCGAACAATGCTTTCTTGTTGTCCTAGTATTTCTACATCCTTGCGTCCACCTCGGTCCTGCGTTGTTGGACCTCGATCAACTGATTTATTCTTCTTGTGACATGGTTTGTCTCTTATTTCTCATCTTTCCAGAGATTCATTATAGGGATCACCAAATTTATAGGTAATACCACATCAGTCTCATATATCATTTGGAAAGGAGAAGTGCCAATGGATTTCTTTGTACCTATACGATTTTCCCATAAAACATACTTAAGTGTACATGCCAAGATCTTTTGTTTTCGCTCAGCACCTTCTTAATTATGGTAATTAAACTTTTATTTGATGATTCGGCTAACCCATTACCTTGAGGGTAATATGTTGTGGAGTGGCCCAATACAATGTTATATTTTTGGCAAAAGATGACCATTGCCATAGACTTGAATGCTTAGGCATTATCCGTTACTATATTTCGGGGACATCCAAATCTGGACAGTATGCTCTCTTTCAGGAAATCTATCACCACCGAATCGTTCACCTTTCTAGTCAGAATAGCCTCCACCCATTTGGTGAAATAATCTGTGGCGGTGAGGATCCATTTTTGTTGAGTGCTAGAATGTGGGTTGATTTTGCCTATAAAATCTAACCCAAATTGTTGAAAAGGGGCTTCGGTTTTGACAGGAACCAGAGGTAGCGCTGGGAGCTTCTGTTTTCCTGTGAACAACTGGTAAGGGTTACAGGATCTGACTTTCACGTTGACATATCAGAAAAGTTTAGGCCAATAATATCCTACCCTCAGGATTTTATAAGTTGTTGCCCTCCAGGCGTGATGCCCTCCGCACACTCCCTCGTGGAATTCGTTTATGGCCCCCGTTGTTTCTGATTCTACTAAACAAACTAGTAGGAAGCCTAAGGGGTCCTTCTAGTACAACTTTCATATATACAGTACTTTACCGCATGCAGCTTCAGTGTCCTGGCTTTAGGTGGAGACAGATCGCTAGGGCATTTTAGGGTCAGTAGGTAGGACACTATATCTTTATACCAATATGATAAGGCAAACTTCTCTTCGATTTTGAATATATCTATTTGGTCATCGGGCTCATTGCCGTCCCCATTTCCTTCGTATCCTTCCAGGTTATTTATTCTGAGTGCTCTGAAATTTGATTCCGCCAAGAGCATAGCCAAACCTTGTCCTTTTACTAGTTTCGTCGGTTTTACCTCTAGGTCGAACTCTTGAATTTTAGCAAGCCATCGACCCCTCTTTCCATCACTGTTAGGGTGAATTAATATATCCTTCACAAAACTGGTGGGAACATATACGATTACCTTGGAGTGTAGCACATAAGTTCTAAAAGCCTTCAACGCCTTAACCATAGCATACACTTGTTTCTCTATTATATCGTATATCAATTCAACATCTCTAAGGATTTTACTAAAAAAGGATATTGGTTGCTCGAAACCCTCTTCATTCTTATGGAGAAGTATTGTCGCCACTATGTGTTCAAAGGCGAATGAGAAAATCAGGAAATCCTTTAGGTAATTAGGGCTTGCCAGTACGGGCACTTCGTTGATAACATTCTTGATGCATGAAAACGACGCTTTAGCCTCTGTTGTCCATTTCACTTCGATGTTCTTCTTTAGCTTATCTGTGATCAATTTCATGATTTCAGCAAAGTTTGGGATAAATCTTCTCAAAAAAATTATTTTTCCTAAAAATGACTGAATTTCTTTTATATTTCTAGGAATATTTATGGTGTCTATAGCTTCTACCCTTTTAGGGTCTATTTTAGTTTTGTCCCGACACACAATGTGGCCCAAGAGTTTACCTTCTTGCATCGTTAAGTGACACTTCTTGGGGTTTAAAGACAAAAAAAAAATTGGCATTTTTCAAACGTTTGCTCCAAGTGTAACAGATGGTCTTTGTTGGATTTAGAGAACACAGTCAGATCGTCGAGGTAGATAACCACGAATTTATCTCTTTCACCGATGAAGGCGATATCCATAGCACATTGGAAGGTAGCACCTACATTCATTAGACCAAAAGGAATTTTGTCATACATAAATGTGCCCCAAGGGGTGGTGAAAGTTTTTTTTTCTTTATCATGCTCGTTGACAGCAATTTGATTGTAACTGGAAAACCCATCGATCATCGACATTTTATTTTCCCCGACTACTTTTTCCAAAACGTGATCCATTTTGGGTAGAGGATAGTTATCTTTGAGAGGGGACTTTTTTAGATTTCTAAAGTCTACGCACAGTCTGATCTCCCCACTTTACTTCCTAACTGGGACTAAGTTTGCCACCCAATTGGAGTACCTGAGAGGTACAATTATTTTCGCGTCTAACATCTTTTTCACTTCTCTTTCGACCAAAGGCAGTAAAATGGGGTTGATTTGTTTGAGATTCTATTTGAAGGGTTTAACACCAGGTTTCAAAGGTATCTTGTGCTCGATCACATAGGTATCATAGGTTATGATCTCATCGTAAGACCATGCAAAGACATCTTTATACCACCCGAGTAAGACCGTATGCTTGTTATTTATCTCAGGAGGAAGGTACTTTGATAACTTCACTATCCTAGGTTGTTTGGTGGTGCCCACGTCACAGTCTTCGACCTCCTCTGGTTGGGGTTGCAAGGTGGACTTCAGAGGCATGTTCTTTTGATCAAACAACCTTTCCAGAGGTATCAGGCCCTTAGGGATCTGATTACTTTTTAACACTAGCAGGCGATGATTTGTAATTTTTTCTCAAAACTCCTGAGGTTCCTCCCCTTCATGCATAATCCAGGTATGGTTGTTTTGGTTTTCCTGGTCAATGTGGGTTTTAGGTTCTAAAGGGATCCCCCGAGCTTGGCTTCCCAAGATCTAGATAATAGTAAACCATACTTCGGAGGTATATCAGCGACAACTACATCCATTAGAACATTTTTCACCAGAATTTGGGCGAGGGTGACTACTAAATCTTTGATCATGCCCATGTACTTAACTCTCCTTGAATCGAACAAGTAAAGATCTCCATAAGGTCTAGTGATTTCGAGGCCTAGTCTATCCATAATAGATTTTGGCATTACATTATGAGAGGCCCCAGAGTCCATCATTCAATTATGCAATAGTTGATCGTGCACTTTCAGGGTAATATAGAAGGGGGTGACGGTATCTATGACACCTTCAAAATGTGGACCAAAAGTGATATTAGGCTTGTCATCTTCTAGATTTATCACGTCGGACTGACTCTCTAGATCTGAAAAATTTATCATCTTGGTTATTTTTTTTCGATACACAGGATTCTTCGCCAACTCCAACAAAGGTATTGGTATCTTGATCTTTTTTATCTCATTTTCTAGGAAGAAAACTACCGCAATTTTATCTATTTCCTTGGCTGAAACATCAGACTCTTTCTTATCCATTTTATTTAGTAGCACTATTTTATTTTCAGTGTTTCTGGTTTCGGGTGTCCGCATTTCATCTACCTTAGTTCTTCTTGCTTGGGTTTTGGCCTCTTTTTCATTGGTATTCTGCGAGTCTACACCTATGTTATTTCGCATCTCGGTCTCTTTCTGGACGAGCTCGTATGTTTCTCCCCTAGCCAAAATTTTCTTGGGTTGCGTAGTCGACACAAGTTTGTTTTTGGGCCTCAGATTGTATTTGTGCTAGAGCTCGGCCATTATGGTGTCAACCATTCCTTGATAAGCGGGATCATCAGTGTTGTTTAGGTTTTGTCTTCAACTGATGATTGTTTAGTGTTTAGGAACTTCTCATAATCTTCTTTCATCAAGTGAGGTTCTATACAGTCATCGCCTAAGTTGTTTACGTCTTCTTCCAAGTCTTCGAACTCTTGCATATCATTTCCTCCAATAAAATTTTCATTTTTTAGAGGTGCTTGGATATTTTGGTCTTCATTTTTAATTTGTCTTAGTTGAAAATGAGGATTGGGATTTCTCCTAAATTCTATCTTAATGAATTGATCATCTTTGGATTGATCTAGCTCCATTCTCGAGATTTTGTTTGATAGTTCTTTTGTTATCCTGGCCATGTCATCCATTTTGTCATTCAAGGATATTCCAGATCGAGAGGGACCTGCTTGTTCTCTAAGACGTCTAGTTTCCCTGTTTCCCATCTTGATTTTTATTTTTAATTTACCTGAAGCCTTCATGTTTGACTCAATTTCCACAGCGTCATCTTGCATTCGGGTTAGGTCGACCCCTCTCCTTTCTCTTAATAGTAGAGAAAAATCAGGTTCAAAGGCTCCTGCGAAAGTTACTTTAGCTGTGGGTTGGGACGGTTTAACTTCAACAGGGATCTTATTGTACAACTTGTTAAACCTTTGGATAAATTCCATAACAGTTTCAGATCCTTTTTTCTTTAAAGACCCGAACTCGGTCAAATAGTATAAATGATCCTTTATTTCGCTCCATTGTTTGAGAAAGAGGTCTTCTAGCACATCGTAGGATATGATTGAACCTGGGGGCAAGCTTTGAAACCAAGTTCTTACATGTCCCTCTAAGGTTTGGACAAATAAATGGGAATACGCATCCTCATGCTCGAGACCTAGAATACTAGCGAATTGATCAAAAAATTTGATATGCTCGCCTACAGTTAGATCCCCTTCTTCTGTGAACTTGGGTAAGTTTTTCATATATTTTTTGGGTAAATCATGGAGAGGTACTGGAAGGACCAAGGGGGCATCTCTAGTGGCTACTTTGGTGTAAACCTTGGGAGGAAGTTGTTGGCCTTGACCTCCTACATCCCCTGCTCCTCCTCCGACGACGACCATGGATAACCTAGGAGAGGAAATCAGTGTGTTATAAAGAGGGTTGGTGAAGATGTATAGCGACTCTCTGGCTTCCCCGGGGTGGAAAGGGGAAAAGTCGGGAAACTTTTTACTAGGGGAGGTGAAAGTTGAAAAAGGAGAAGAAGGTATACATGGACTCGGCTCCTCCGACTTGCAGGATATGTAAATGGGAGAACCCACCGGTGTCGAATCCATGTACGTGGAAACTTCTTCAAGGCCTTGAGTGACGGAGAGGTTTATATTGAGAGTCGATGGGATATCGATAGGGATGAGCTTTAATGTAGGCATGTTTCCCCTTGTAATGTAAGAGGTAGTCGGAGAGGTCTCGGTCTTGATCTCGGGTAGGAGTTACTCGGACTTCAGGGTCTCAGCTTCGATAACACTGTCCGATATTTTCCTAAGAGGAAGTTTTCGCGAGGGTGAAGGTTCAAAAAAGGTCTTATATTTATACTGATTAGACTTGGGTTGATAGGCAACCACGTTTTGTTTAAAAAGACCCCTTAGTCTTAGTATTTTTTCAGGGTCGAAAACTTGCACTGTCTGTTTAGCATCTGGGTTTTGTTTGGTGTTCTTTCGAAAGGATGCCAGCTTACTTAAGAGTGGAGTCGCCAAGTGAATTATGAAGATTTATCCTTAACAAGGTGTTCTCTCTTTATTCACTATCAAAAAATGAAACTTGGAAATGTCATTTTTTCAGGGGGAAAGTGACTACGATTCTCCGTCCCCGGCAACGGCGCCAGAAAGATATTGTTCTAGAGTATACACTTAAGGATATAAAGTGTAGAGTCTAAGCATCTAAAGTGAGTGAATTAAAAAAAGGGGAATAAACAACTTCGAGGGATGAAGCTATGGACGATCTCTGAGTTGTCTTTGTCTAGCTTCCAAATTTTCTTGAATGTTGATATCTCGTTTGATGGTGGCCCATGAACGTTCGAACTCTGACCGGGTGATGGAAATCTTATGTATGGTATCAAAAATATTCAAAGCAATGTTGGTTTGATCTGATAGGTCGGGTTCGATGTTGGGTTGTCTTACGACGGGTACAGTCATGGGGAGAACAGAGCTTTAAAAGAGGGTTGATGTTTTAAATTTCTTATTTAAATTTTAGATTATACGAGGAAAATTCAGTGAAGCCAATCGAAGGGTTTAACAAAATCGAAGGTTGTTTTCCGTAACTGAGTTAAAATCTTGAAACCGAGTGTGAAAACATAGAGCTTTCAACAATGTGGGGCATCAATTTCAGAGGAATCCCACGCTGTAGCAGAAGAAGAAAAGAAAGAAATACCTTGATGAAAGCATATAATGTAGAGATCTAAGTAATTCATAGGTATTGTACTTACTAGTAGCCGATACAGAGGAAAAGTTGTAAATAACTAGATAACTAGAACCTGATCACCACAGTAGAAGTTATACTAAATTGCAGCTAAAACATTCATCAAAGACGTATATGTAAAAAATGACATGAAGCATGAAATAACAGAGGAAAACACATAACTCAATATTGGCTTTGTATTAATCCTGGCTAAAAATAACTTTCTCTATTACAATCTACCACCGAAAAAAAATCCATTTCTATCTCTTCCTAAATGTATATTTAAACAAACTTCTAAACATTTAGAATTTTGATCGTTCTAGAAACTTGTCAGTTACAAGTGAAAAAATGGAGTGTTTCATCTCCTCATCTTTTGTCTTCCCTCGTAAGGGCGGAGCACCTTCCTTTCTCTTCTCTTCCGGCTCCAGAAATAGAACGGGTTGACATCTGTCATTATTTAGCACCAGAAGCCTGCCCCTTCGCCTGCTCGATGAAAATGACACACCTTTCCACCAACTAGGCTATCAACCTGGAAGGCTATTCTTGGTTGCTTGCCTCAAAGGTATAACAACTCTTCGCCAACTGTGGCAACCTTTTCCCTACTTGTCATTCTTTCGTGATAATAGAGCATAATTGTAAACTTGGTTGTACTAGCCATTTGTCCACTTGGACCATATCAACCTAGCTTATCTGGGATATCTCCACTTTCTCTTTCTGCACGATTTCTTTGATGTCCAGTAGGTGTTTATCTATATTGATTTTTCCTAGCGTCCCAGCACTACCTTCCTTATCAAGTTCTAACAAACTTTTATTTATCAAGGAGAACATTTCCTCACAAGAATTCATCACCTCATTAGTTATCCCCCTGCTTTCTTATATATTCTGCTCCCAGACCTTCAACAAGATATTCCCTCTAGTTTGTTCTGTGATGGATAATTTTGAGTTGTTGACCATCTCTATCTTCTTCATAGCTATACAGCGTCTTGGAAACCAACCTGAGTTTCCCCAGCTTCTCTTTCTCTCAAATAAATATTTTCTAACACTTGATCTATTGTCTGAAAGTGGTTTTGAATGGTTCCCACTTTTACAAGAAAGTCTTGTTGAGCCGTTAATATCTTCTGTCGGATTTCGGCAGCTTGGGATCTGAACATTTTTATGTCTAAAACCTAATTCTTGGCAACATCCAATTTCAATTGTAACTCTATAATTTGTTTCCCCTGCTGTCTTATCTACGTTTGGCTAATTTGCGCTGACTGGCACACCTGCTCAAGGTCGGATCTAAGTTTCTCGATCTCCTGCAGTTCATCTATTCGGGCTTGCTCGAGGCTTTTGCTCACCTCATCCCTGGCATTTTCTTCAGTAGTAGCCACTTTATCTTCCAACTTATTGATCAAGAGGTTCTTTCATTTCAACTGGGCCTTCAAAGTTCCAACTAAGTACTGATTGGTTATAGCATAAGCCCCTAATGTTCCTGCTATCTTGTCTACGAAATCTTCCTCTTTTACGGCCTTTCCAATCTGTCATGATTTTAATTTTTTTAGCCACTACGCCCTCTCTTTGATATAATTCTTGCCTCACCACGACCTTCCTGTTTTTATCAAAGAAAAATTCGTTAGGAGGCATCTCCTCTAAAGAAATGAGCGTCAGTTCTTCATTGGAAATCCACCCTGCATCGAGATTCCCCTTTGTGAACTGTAAGGGTGTGATAATAGCAATCAGATTGTTGATTTCCTTGGATGGTTGTTTCGGGGTAACATCTGTGGTCGTCTTGTTTGACATGAGCGATAGTGAGTCGCCTGACCCTTGCGAGGGTATCTCTGCTTGACCTTGGACCTGCTTTCCCAGCGTACCCTTTTCAGGGTTTCCTTCCTGTTGGTAGGGGATTTTGGCTCCTCACTCTAAGGTTCCAGCCTCCCCTATTTTCCCTTGGTTCTTCTCCTTGTTAGGACTCAAGTCCTTTGAACCTTTGGCTTCCATATTCTATGTAACCAGAAGCTTTAGGGTTTCACCCTGTAAAATCTGGGGGAGACAACTCAGCCGGTGCTCCTAGAATTTAAATAAATTGGCCATATCTCTGAGTGGCAGGTCTTGAATCTAACTTCGGACTTCAGAGTGGGACCTCGCACCCCAGAATACTTCATAATGAGGGGAATCCTCGTGTTCCTATCTCTTCAGGACACAACTCGCCAGGTGATTGCTCACAACCTTACTAGGGTCATGCTTCTTGAACTCAATATCCACCAGCTTCATTTCTTCTAAAGTCGTAGCCTCGGCTTTGGCATCACCAAAATATAACAAGGAATATGCACCAATATGAATGGGGAAGGGCGACCATACCTTTTTTTATACTCCTTTGATCTCTTTACTTATTCCTCGAAGCACAGTCTGCCTGGCAAACTCATGACACAATAGCATATCTGGCAAGAATAGCGGTAGATCATATGGAGGAACAGAGGTGTCGAAAACCCTGATATATGAAAATTCCACCTCTATATACCAATCTTCCACGCTACTCAGGTTGTTCGTGATGCTATCTGAAATCCTCGGAGGCGGCTAGCCGAAGATGGTGACATGCAATGGCACCATTACCCAGTTGAAGATCTCGTAGATGAATTCTTTGGCTTTATCCTCCCAAATCTTCGAGTGGTAGACATGAATAGGCTCTGTATTAGATGGAGCCCAACTCCAGTTCATTAGTGGGAAGGGTGTCATGAAGAAGATGGTATCCATGATGTAAGAAGACATAAAGAATGAAGTTGCTTTCTTACTTTCCCTCTGTGCTCGATATTCAGTAATTCGGTTGGTCAGACTGTCAGACAACAGTTTGGCCCAGTCGAAGGAGAAACCCTTAGCAACTATATGAATGAGCAGTACCCATGAGAGGAAAAAATGGATAGTTTCCTCCTTCCCATGCAACCTATAGGCCATCATCACTATGTACTTGAATTGTGGCTCCAAGAAAGAGATTAAATAGATCTCGTGAGTATTAGCCCTAAATTTTGTGGGGTGTGAGACCCAATATTTGATCATATCGGATAAAATTTTTGCATACTGCTCGCACTCCTTCTTCTTGAAACTTCTAGAAATTTGGCATTTTGAGTAAGGTTCAGTGTGGGTGACAATTTATACATTGCCCACAAATATTCTGGCCTGAAAGTCCCAATCGTTACCTTCTGTTCGCTGATAATCATCCTGGTCGGGATGTCCACATGGTCCAGCACCCACCTGATCATATCACAATAGGGAAGAAGTTGGGGCCTCGCCATTATTTTGTGCATCTTTGCTTGAGCGACGATTTTGTATTTGGTTGATAAGTCATCCTTCTCGTTGTTTCTAGAATCATCCAAACAGTTTACCAACTTGGATTGCAGAATGTTGGAAACGTATGACCATGTATTGACAGAATTAATACTTCAGCGTGAGGTATCAGAAACAACGTCTGAACCCTAACTTGAACTCGCGGTAGCTGCCTTGGGCGCTTTTCGTGGAGCCATGATAGAGAAACCTGCAACCGGACCTCTAGTCGAAAAAATTGAAAACACAAATAGGAGTTATCCTGGTGAAATGGCTCTCCAGGCAAATAGGAATGAAAACTGAAATAATGAAGGAAAAACTCTCTATGTTGGTCATTTAAGCCCATGGGTGTCCTTGCCAACAGAATGGTCAAATCGCTTTATAGAAATATTTAGAACTAAAAATGATATCTTACTATCCGTCACCTCACTGCAATTCAAATAAATGCCATAAATGCTTGACGATTCGTAACATTGAAAAATGGAGGATCATTCAAGACTTCATCCGTAAACCACCTGTGTTAAAGTTTGTTTAAGGCGCTAATTAATCTGGTTTATTTCTTTCAATTTGGTGCACTTAGTTGCTAATCCCCTTTTCGACATTCGCCATATCAGGTGTTTTCGCTCCTAGCCACTAAACCTTAAAAACCCGAAATCGCGATGGTGTGAGTTAATTGATTAAAAGTGATTTGACTTAAGCCTTTTAATTAATCCATGCTTAATTAAAGAAAATCATGACTTCGTGGATCAGGGTTACGAAGGTGCTACCCTTTGGGGAAACAATCGTCGAGTCGTGAAATCATGATAGTGACTAACTAGGGTTTAAAGTGATTTGTTCTTGATACTAACCTGGGTAACTTTAACACAACTTTGCAAGTCGGAGGCTTGAGGAGCGTTCAATGCATAACTCCCGAGAGCGAGGGTACTAGGTACTAAGAGATGATAAGCCTCGCTTAGTATTTTAGTAATGGTGATTAAAATTAGGAAGGTTTTCGCCATTTTTCACGTCAGGATACTGCGACTTTAGGGGGTAGAAACGTGAAACAAACGAAGTCCCGAAATCCAACCTTTTTGGGCTTAAGTATAACATTTCATGTATTTAGAGAAAGGCAGCTCCAACAGGTCCCGTGCGGTAATTGCAGGTCTCGCTTTCCAAGTGACAGAGGAAACTCTGCCAGCCATGATAGAGATCCCTTCGCACGGTGAAAGGTGGTTTAAAGGCATACCTTTCGACGGGCAGTGCTACGAAGACTTCATCAAGTGAGACTATTTAGGTGGGAAATTCAAAACGGGCGTTCCAAGTAGATATTTGCAGGTGCCCTTTTGGAAAATCCTGGAGGTAATTAGGAAATATTTCACCTGTGAGGGAAGGTTTGACAGAATACATTCACATCACATTATATTTTTGATGGATTTCATAGGAAGGAGACCGTTAAATTTTCCCTTTTCTTTGCACCAAAGCCTCCGAGAAATGGAAGACAATGCCCAAGCTGAAGCAAATCAATCGAAGAGGAAAATATTGCGTGTCTCGTTGATTAAATTGATGGTGGTTGAGGAGTTAAGGCGATTTGGAAATAACTAGGATTCATTTCTACTTACAGCTAGCATCCCCAACGATCCAAAAGGAGATTTCCCTCTACCCACAAAAAACGTAACATCGCACTGCATGGAGGCTGAAGCAGGAAAGGCTGTGGAGGAAGGAAATAATTTGGAAGCCCTGTCCCCCCAACAGTCGATACCTCGAAGAAAGGGTAGGCCAAGGGAGAAAAAGGAAGTCAGGGAGACCCAAGTCCCAAGCGAGTTGCACGCAAATTCGGTCGTTGAAGAGTTACTCATGCATGCCATTCGGTTGGAACCTATCGAAGGTACAAGTAGCGATAGTTGGGGCAGAAGGAGGAGGACAAACACTGAAGGAACAAATGTTAGTGAGTCTTCATAGAAACTGAAGAACACGCAGCTCGCTATTGCTGAGCTATACCAGGAAAATAGATAATTGAGACAACAGTTAGCAACAAATACCCTTGAAGCATCAACATCACAAGGCCGTGAGGGAAACACGACTTGGCTCAAGAGACAGCTCAGGGAAGTGCATGATACAATCATATAGTTGCAGGAAGAACAGATGATGTCAGAATAAGGGAATGTGAAACACTTCAGGGAATGTGAACCGGCCATCGATAAATTTTGCATGGCTCTGGCCAACGCGTAGAAGAAGCTAAAAGGGAACACAGTTCTGCAAAGGCAAGTGATGATCCTGAAAAGGCGCAACTGGTCTCTTAAGAGAATTCTTTGAGTATCAAAATTGCAAACGAGACCAGAACCATGATCGACCGACTCCATTTTTTGTCTTCTCATATGTGGCGCGGACCTTGTTTCCCTGCGTCCTTTTTCCTATTAGGAGTTAGGGACTCTGACAGACACCCGTGCGGAAAACATACAATGTGCAACGATGGAATCTCATCCATTGCAAAGGACACATGTACGTTAGAAGTGAGACAGTTTGAAGAAAGGCATTGTTTCCTAGATGGGGTCATCATTTTGGAGGCACCTGTAATGGTTTGCAGTCACCCACCACATGCACGTACCAACAAACGATCGCATGGCAGAGATCAAGGCCATTATAATGTGTGGCAAGAGTCCGGAAGAACACTTGATCATCTAGATGCCCTGTCAAAGAAAAGCATCGACACATCACTCTCTAATGACGATATCTTGTTGATGACTGAACCGTCGCGAAAAATATGAGCGGCTATGATGAGATTGAGTACAGTTAGTTTCTATTTTTAGAAAGGTACCATTTGAAGAGCCATCTGATAGAGAATAGTGTTGGTGCAATTATTTGCATAATATATTACCAAACATAAATTATTAACCGGGATTCGTAATCAGTAGAGTTGATGCACTATATGTGCCGATAACAGATAGGTTCCTATGTCTGTTTAGTATAGATAAGAAAACCATTTAGAAACCAACACACTCTTAAAAATAACAATCATCACTCAATTCAAAAGCTGGAAAGAAAAACTCATAAACAAACAAAAGCTCTTTCTCAGGTGATGGACTTGTTCATTGATGTCTCATGAAAAGAAAAGATGAACTTTGATTCTATCCCCTAAAACAACTAAACTAACAAGTAGGATGCTCCATTAAAGCTCATGTATGGTGAAATATGGATATCCAACCATTCCTGCATTACCACACTTCGCAACACATTCAAATAGTGAAATCAAACAAAATAACATGAAATCAAAATAACAAGTACATGAAATGAAAATCTACACTAACAATTTACAATAAGCTTACCAATCTGGATCGGTGGCCCTTGTCGATGCCAACATGGAAGCTTTAGATCAACAGATGATAACTTTGAAGAGAGACAAAATCACTGAATCCAGACTTGCATTAATCATCAACAGGTAGGTTTACAAAAGGAGTCTCTTTATGAATCCAATCTACATCATAACAATTCTCCTCAAGAACCTATCTCATAACAATTCCCTTAATCTACATAATAATGAATCCTCCTTTCAATCTACATAATAATGATTCTCATCTTTCATATAATATTGATTCTCTTCTAATCTACATAATAATAATTCTCCCCCCTCATGAAGAGAAGGAACTCTCTTTTATACATGAGATCTTTGAAAAGGAGATAAACATATCATAATTACCGATCCACTTTTCTCTCAACCCATTTCCCTTTATTACAAAATACAATCCCTTCAAATCCTCACACATATCTCTCATATATCTTGGATAAGATATGACAACTAAATCTCCATGATCTTCTCCTTGTATTAGTATTGAATTATCTCCTCAAATCTTGATATGGTGGAGGAAGTATTCGAGAAGTCTTTTGAATTAATCCTTCACATATTCCTACACATGATAAAGCTCACACATTTTTGAGATATATATGAAAACATGTTAATTTTCTAATATTTAATCAAAAATTCCCTTTTAATACTAAAATAAATGATTTGGAAAATAATAAGGTTAAACCCATATTTAATTATGAAATGGTATTAATGAAAGGTTAATGGGGTGATGAAATGTGAAGACTGATGAAGGGAAAGGTGGATGGAAATACGACATTTTTGAGTCCCAACAAGTAGTCGAAACCTAGTTTCTAGGGATAGTAATTAGAACGCAGGGTAGCCCAAGCGGCACACCCTTGTCTATATATTCCATCTTTTCAGTGTAAGCCAGGTTGGTTGGAAAAATATTGTAGATAGTGAGTATTGAATGCATTTTTGGTCCGATTGAAACTTAATGCAAAGGTCCTGAAGATTTGATGAAAACATTCTAACGGTGACAATTTAATGTATTGTATTCTTTCTTTGCGTATGTGATTTCCTATGTTCTTTAAATTCACATATGTAATTTATGTCTAAATCGGAACGTGATTTCGAATCTATAATTCACCGCAAAGTGCTTTAGGTTTGCGCCATTTAGACAAACTGTGTTTCTTCTAAGCGAACTCCAAATTCATCCCCAACGGTGCTCTGAGTTGCTTCATGTGTTTTTTCTCACGCCACACACAACGATTTTGAACTAAATATTGTTTCTCATTTAGCCTTTATCCTCTTGAGTTCAGTAATTGAGTCATTTGTTTCTATCGTTTTCTTAAATCGACTCCATAGCCCAAGGTATTTCTTTCTTTCACCAATAGAACTAGAAAGTATTGTTTAAAGGTGTTAAATCTAGCCCATAGTTTAAAGCCATATCTTGTACAGAGATGAATTCTCCAGAGAGAGCCCTCTCTGGGTCTGAAAGGCTAGTTTCGAGCCTCAAAGTTGGTTTGTAGGTTGCCTCTATCATTCATTTCTCAGTCGAACGAGGTTTATAGAGTGCTAATAGTATCAATCATGACATGGGCTATAAGAACATGCTTTTCTTATAGACTTTTCTCATGCAATAAATGTTATTTTTTCAGCTTTGTTATTCTTTCGTACAGTTAATGTCTTGAGCATATGAGTTATTTATGTATGAATAAATATGACTTAAACTTTTCTGGTTATACATTTGTATGCATTTGTTATCTAACTTTTCAAATTCATGACATTTATCTGATTGAGGTGTTTTGCAGAGTTTAGTTTCATTTCAGCTCATCTAATTACTATAACTCGTTCCTAGCTAGGATAGGATAAGTTAGAAGTAGTTTAGATTTATTTTTATGCATTTTCATATTCTTCGTATACATACTTCATTCACATAACCATCCATATTTTCACCCTCACAACCAATAATGGTATATTGGAAAGAATCGGGATGGGTGTCCTAAACAAACAATCCATAGTCTAATTGGGACCATGTACTTGGGAGTACCCCTTCCTATTACTGGGAAATTCCATAACATATATTTCACATTATTTTTATCTAATTGTCATGTTTGTATCATGTTTAATCTAATTTCCTATTGTTGTAACATATTTATGTTGTATTGAAATAATTGTTGCAACACATGTTGTAATGGTTGCTCCAACACATAATGAAACAATTAATGCAACACATGTTGTAACAGTTGTTGCAACACATGTTGTAACAATTTTTCCAATAGGTTTTAGGAGCTCATCATCACCATATTTCATCATTATGGACTTGACAACACTTCCATTACTGCTTTCCAGAGATTCTGGACTTGACATGTTCATATTCTTATTGCATATTTGCATGATAACAAGTATTCGTAGATTGTATACTACCAATATTTGTAATTAATCCCTAGCTAAAAGATCCTTGGGAAACACATGGCTAGCTATGTACAATAATTCATAGCCTGAGTAAAAGTTGTTTACAATTTACATGAGGAAGAAAATCACTCCCATGAAGCAGTTACTTGTAGCCCCTAGATCTGTCAAAACACCCCTATTCATTCTCTTAGAATGTTGTGAGTTGTTCTATGCAGACGAAGCCACCCAAGTATGTTTCCTATATAGGCTGAACTCATGGGGTTCTCATTGCAATTTTGGACTTTCCTAGAACTCATATTTTTACCAATTAAAATATTTATTTTCCTTGAGCCTATGAGTTCACAATCCCTGTGGGATTTCTTCTTGTGACATGCAAGGGTATTTCGTTATAGTGAAATTGTTATTTTAAATAGTTGGGGATACAGGGCTTGAATGTCGAAACAAAGCACATATCCAAGGCTCATGAGACGGTTTTTGTTTGTGAGGTATCAATAGTGACATGGGTTGTAAGAACATGCTTTGCTTATAGAGTTTTCTTATGCAATAAATGTTAATTTTGTAGCTTTGTTATTCTTTCTTACACTTAATGTCATGAGTATATGAGTTGTTTATGTATGCAGAAATATGACATAGACTTTTCTAGTTATACATCTGTATGCATGTTTTGCTTAACTTTGCAACTTCATGAAATTTATCTGGTTTAGGTGTTTTACAGAGTTTAGTTTCATTTCAAATCATTGAGTTACTATTTTTCTCTCATATCTAGGATAAGATAGCTTAGAATTATTTTAGATTTTTTTTTATACGTTTACATAGTCTTCATCTACATATTTCATTCGCATAACCATCCACCTTTTCACCCTCACAACTAGTAATGGAAACCATGAAAGAATTTGGATGGCTCTCCTAAACCAAATGGTACATAATCTAATTGGGACTGTGTACTAGGGAGTACCCCTTACTGTTGGTGGGAAATTATGCAACATATATTTCATATTATTTTAATATAATCATCGTATTTGTCTCATGTTTAATATGGTTTCCTATTGTTATGGCATGTTGATTCTGTGCTGAAATAGTTTCTACAACACATGTTGTAACAATTGCTCCAACACATGATTAAACAGTTGTTGCAACAAATGTTGTAATAGTTTCTACAACACATGTTGTAACAATTGCTCCAACACATGATTAAACAGTTGTTTTAACAAATGTTGTAATAGTTGATGCAACACATGTTGTAACAATTGTTGCAACACATGTTGTAACAATTGCTGCAATAGGTTTTAGGAGATCTTCACCACCATCTTCCATCATTCCGGACTTGAAAAAAAATTGATTACTACTTTATAGATATTGCCAGGTGTACCTTTCGTTTATTGTGTCTTCATTAATATATCATATGGATTTGACTATGCATTTTTCTAGCTCTTTGGATTTCATAGTTTCTTCCTGAGAGAAGTGATGTGAGAGGGCTTGTGTTGTTACTTTTATGCACTAGTTTTGAACATCTTTCACTCAAGGCACATATTATTTTTCTCATGAATTTATTTTGAATTTCTCTTTCACTCAAAGTGCATATTCTCTCTCACTCGTTTCCCTTTTGTTGTTGAAATTCAAATTAAAGAAACTAATCCCACTTTATGCAATTTTATCTATAATTTTTACCATGCTCTTAGGGGCTTTCTGGGTGCTTGAGGGAAGCTTAGTGTGTTAAATTATCCCAAGTTTATATGTATATTTACATGCATAAATAATAGTACAAACATCTTAGGGACACCCTTAGTGTCTATAAAAGCACCAGCCCGAACGGAGAGGCATATTACAATGAGAGGGTTAGATTGCCTATAGTTACCTAGCTGACCTATTCATCTTCTTATTTCATATTTTCATGATAAAACGTATTCATCGATTGTATACTACCAGTATTCTTTATTAATCCCTAGGTTAAAGAGCCTTGGGAAACCCATGGCTAGCTATGTATAATCATTCACAGCCTAAGTAAATGCTTTTTAAAATTTACATGAGGAAGAAAGTCACTCCCATGAAGCAGTCACTTGCAACCCCTAGATGTGTCAAAACACCCCTAGTCATTCTCTTAGAATGACATGAGTTTTTCTCTACAGAGGAATCTACCCAACTATATTTCTTGTATAGGTTGAATTCATGGGGTTGTTAATGCAAGTTTGGACTTTCCTAGAACTCATATATTCACCAATTAAAAATTTCATTTTCCTTGAGCCTGTTAGATTCTTCAATCTGCAAACCTAGAAGAAGGTTTTCTTCATAATCAACTTGTCTAAATATTTGGGGTTTTAAAGGGTTAGAAAAAATTATCTATTTTGGCAGCATTGTTGTTCTATGTGGGGTCTCATCTATTGCTCGAGCTAGGGCCTCCTATGTGGCTCTGTGGGGTAGGTTTGTCTCTCTATGTCGGTCCTCAGTTGTCGTGGATAGGGTTGTCTCTCTCTATTAGTCCTAGGGATGTTGGTCTCTATCGGTCCTCTCTTGTCTATTGCAGTCGAAGTTGGGGTTAGAATTTGTTGTTTACTATTTTTGAGAGCTCAAATGTGGTGAGGAGAGGGTTTTGTTTGGATTATGTTTTTTTTCATTTGGTAATTTATATAATACATATAATATATTATATATTTTTTATATTATATAAATATATAATCTATTATATAAATTATATATAATGCATTTAATAAACTATTATATATTATATAATTAATATATACTATAATAATTAAAACCAATTTCCTCTAAAACACTTCCCCTCTAATAGAATTAACACCTATAATCCCTGACACTTGATCAAGATAGTCCATATCTAATATAAAACCTAACCATAATACTGCAAACATTATAAATTGTAAATTTTGTAACCTCTAATGCCTAACTATTATAAACACTTTGAACCCTTAACCCTATAATCTCTATTGTTAGAAATACCTAAACATTACAACCCTTAACCATTATCGAAAAATACGATGATCATGATGACAATGATTACAACACCACAACGACAATCATGATAGTGATGATGATGAAGAGGAGGAGGAGGAGGAGGAGGAGGAGGACTATGTTGATTATGATGATGAAAATGATGACAACAACGATGATGATCATTAGCCCATATAAATAATTACTTTAAAGAGAATAAATCATATAAAACATATAATCACATACCTCCTATATTTCAACATTTCTGCAATATAATTCATCTTCTTCTTCTTCATCCAACTCTACATCTATATCATCTGGTTCATAATCGGCATTGAAAGGATTGGCCATATCAACATCGTCATTGATTTAATTTTCAATAATACCATCATCAATATCATCATCTAGAACATTTTCATCTACATTTGGCTCAACTTCTTTGACTTCTTCATCTGAAAGTACATCTACCTCATGCTCCTTTGCATCTTCTTCTTCTTCAATATCATCTTCTTCTGGTAGATTATACTTTACAAGCCTTCCTCTTGGATCATATCTAACAATGTAAGAACAACCTTCTTTACCTGGAACCTCTGAATAAAAGACTTGCTCACATTGGCTTGGAAGAACATAAGTTTTTGTACCAGGCTCAAACATCCTTGTATTAACCATGGAAAATCCATTGGTATTCTCAATAAAATGTCTATCGAGATCACATTCATTCATCCATAAAATGTACCATTTGAACTCGAACAAAAATAACTTGAAGGATTTAATGTCACACCCGATTATATCATACAAATACCCATAGTATCTATTTTTTTATATTGTTGGATGCTTGTCACTTCTTGAGGAAACATTAGTGACCTGAAAGACTACAATTATCCCACATTCAAATGTTTTCCTTTTTTCATCCAACTTTTTGATGTGAAATTTATGACCATTGCACCACATAGACTTGTGTTGTGTCAACTGCAATATGTTTGACACGTAAAAAATGCATTATCAATCAATAAACATATTTAGACTTAGGAAAATTTTATAAAAAAAAACACCACATAGATTAATATATTGGAAAAAAAACAAAACATGATGTGGGTGAATAATATGCTTGCATGTTTATCTTTTAAATCATATGCTAAATCAATTTCTCTCCGAGTAATATTGGTACCTTGATTACAATGAGATTATTTAAGCAAAGTAGTCAAGCAAAGTAGCCACCCCTTCCCATGATAACCTACCATTACATTGTATACATTGATTTGTCCATACATTCATCCAATCAAGATTGTTTGCAATGTATAAATGTAGTGCATCCCACTCTCAACCAACCGTATGAAAAAATAATAAACAATACTAATTAGAATAAAGATGAATATAAATTGATGGAAGATAAATAAAAATTAAATAACTACAATATAGAAATAAATAGATATTAATGCAAAGTATTATATATCTCTACCATCTAATTACCTTTCACTTTCCTCATTCTACCTTTCTCGACTAGGACCTGCCCTTCGAATTTGTTAATGGAATTGACATCCCAAATCCGAGCCCCTTCATGATTTTTTCTTCTAAATTAGGAATATACTGACTAATATACACCAAGGATTGATATACCATATATCCCTCCACCATAGAGCCCTTGTGACGTTCTTTTTTTCTAACAAAATCCTTCAATGACTTCAAGTGCCTCTCCACCATCCACATTGATCTTGTGTGTACAGGTCCACACATTTCAATCTCCTCAACTTGGTGCATGAGGTAGTGTTCTTGTGCACTAAAAAATGTCAAAGGTAGATAACTTTTCATTTCACACTTTAGTAGTGGAATTTCTCTCCTCCAATAATTTATTTCTTCTTTATGGATTTCTTTAGATGGAAACCACCTACACATGATATAACAAATCAAATCATAGGTTTCAACAACAATGTGTGTGTGTGTGTGTGTGTGTGTGTGTGTGTGTGTGTGTGTGTGTGTGTGTGTATTGAAAGTAAAACAGATGTCGACAAGTTGAGTAATGGAGATTTTGCATAAAAATCATAAATATTTACCTCATGCATTTTACAAGATCATGTATAACTTGTTTTACATTGTTTTCAAAGCTATCAGGGAGAGATGGAGGTAGAACATATTGTAACAAAAAAACAATCATTAATTTTTTTGAAAAGAAAACAAAATTTTTATACTAAAAATTCGTATATTTACCAATATTTAAATCCAACAAAATAATTACCTTAATGAAGGTATGTCAGTCATGAGTGTTCACCCCACCAAGGTCACCTTTCTTTGTTAAGATATTCTTTATGTTTGAAGCAAATTCCATGAGAAATTTAATTTTCCAAATGACCTCTTTTACAACATTGCTTTGCTACTCTATAATTAACCATGGAAGACTATTTCAATGTCCACCACTATTTGAATTAATCACATTTTTCATTGCATAATTGACTTCCTTTACAAATTTTGACAATTTTTTCTTTGTCACTCCTTCCATCTAATATTCTCCACAATGTTTTTGTTACATTCTTCCCGATATGCATTCTATAAAAATATGAACTATTTATAAGTGTTCATAGTAGGGAAACCTATTGAATTATATAGGGTAACTTTTTGTTCCTCATGGAATCCCATTAATTCCTTGATGACATTTATGAAAAATAAATGAGATTACAATAATAATTGTTAGATACAATAAACAAAATTCAATACAAATTAAAATTCTAAAATATTAATATATATATCACACATAGACTAAATGCTTACCTTGACGATTTCTATTATATTCCAACTTCCATATGTGAGGTGTCATTCTTTGTGGTTTTATTTCAGTCTCTTCTTTCAAATTGAAAAGATGTTTTTTTGTAGTTCAATACCTATGGTTCTTAGGGAGGAGGTGCCTATACTCATCAAACATATTCTTTCCTAAACTTCTTGAATGATGTGATTTCATCCTAGGAACACAACCTGGACATGAAAATTTACCCTTTGTTTAAAGACCCTAACCTGCAAGATATGGATTAATGTTAGTATTATTTAAATAACAAGTAATTAATATTTAAGAAACATGCATCATATTTTCATAAAATTATATACTATTAAAGTGAAATAGTATGTTATAAACACAAAAATGTGTTATCCATGGGGCATCATGAATTTTCCATGTAAGTATTCCATGGAATTGAAGTTGGGTTTTCCCTATTGGTCTAGAGATGTATGCAATTATAAGACAAACGAAATGCAACGTTCAAACCAATTTTGTAAACAAATACCTGGAACAATCATTGTCAACATTGTGTGCTCCCTCTTTATTGAAATCCAAGGAGGAAGGTTATTGTTTATAACAAAAATATGCTACACTGAGTAAATATACCTAATATTACCAAATGGATTGACACCATCAGCTACCAATGAAAGAAAAACATTACGAGGTTCTTCTCTTAAAATCGAACATCTTTCTCCAATTTTCCTAAATGTAGAACCATATGTTGGCATTCTAAGAACACCATATTCACTTATGTGTCGTTCATGGTAATCCATAAACTATGCAATGATCATTGCTTTGGCACTTGAAAAATCATTCCAAACTATTGGAATATGATGAAGAACCTTGTGAGGCACCTTTTTTATTACTTGATCGATTTGATATCTATTGATTTGAAATTGTGGGCATTTAATTTCTGATGCATATTGTCCATAATATATAATATGATCATTAGGACATGCATCAATAACTTGATACTCCATTCCAATATCTTTCATAATGTCACACAACTCTGAGTATGTGTGAGGTAAATTATTTGACAATGGTAAGAAAAAATCACCTAACTATATACAACATAAAAAATACATAGTTAATGTAAATAATAGTAATCATAAATATTGCATCCTTAATTTACACATTAATTGAGACTAAAAATAGAGAAAAATAAGATCAACCTTTACGTATAATATGCAACTAATTATATTACATACCTTAGGATCTGTGTGAGACAAGTGTTTGAAAAAACATTCAATACCTTCAAGTTCACAAACAACATTATAGAAGAGAGAATATTTGTTCTTGAACCTTCATAAAGGGGTTCTTCTTCCTTCTCAAGAAGAGATACATCATGAATATCATCAAAGTTTTCCCCATCGATAGGATCAAATATGTCCTGGATCAATCTATTTTCCCATCATCTGGCTCAATAGTATTATTGATGTCATCTTCTTCCATAGGATTGACTTAATCTTCAATATCCATACCATATTCCATATCTTGTACAATATTATTTCTGCTACTACTAGGTAGATATTTATCCGGCGACAAACACGTAGGAGGATTTATCTTTATAATTACAAACAAAATTAGTGTATATAACAAATATTAAAAGGAAATATTTTTTTATAAATACAATAAATACAAAGATAGATATAATGAATTATTTACCATGGGACGTTATGTACACCCCCCTTCACAATTCCCATGCCTCCAACAATGTCTTTCAATTGTTTTCCATACAAGTCTTCTTCTATTCAAGCCCCTCCATTGATTGCAAAGGAAATAACATTTCCCATCACCCTATGCCTCCAATGCCTCCCTTAAACTAGCAAACATCCTTTCACTCTCTTTAGGTGTTGGCATTGGGATTTCCTATATTTACAAAAAAATCCACTAAAACAATATAAGTACAATATACAAATATATTCCTATGATACAAATGTCATCAAATATTGACCCCGTATCTACTAGAGAATTAATCCATTGTCATCATATATTTATTAAAGGTTTACAATAGTAGTCAACAATTATAAAGAAATCAAAACCATACATTTTTACCACATAAGTTCCAAAGATTCACTATAAGAAAATAAAATCAAACAATAAAGGAGAACTGGACCAAGACAAATTGTATAGTAACTAAATGGAATTGAATAGACATGTTCATACCAATTTCCTAGGAAACAATGTTTGTCCCCAAATAAAAGAGGGTCCAAGGTTAGGGATCCAATGTGGGTATTTAAAAAAGAGACAAAGTAATACTAAAAATGTGTAACCTTCAAATTACAAAATTCGAGCTATGCAAATCAAGAATTCGATTTGAGGAAAATAGAACATAGAAAAAAGAATAATAATTCATGAAATGAACAATGAGCATTAAAATATTTTATAGTCGTTGCACCTACAACAAAATAGCCAAAATCACTCACTTTCGTCAGTCTTCCAACAAACATTGACTATGTCAAAGTTGACCAATTCAGTGACCATTAAACTGTTTTCAAATGGGTAGTTTCCATTATCTAGGATCGTCAATATATAGATGAACTATCATCGCATGATCAATGAATACTGAAGTTTGTCAAAAGTACGACATTCATCACGGTGCCTAAAAAAATGATTAAAATTTTAATATTATATTGTGATTTGCAACAATGTGATTAATTTTATCCTTATCTTCGGAAGTTTTTGACAAATTTTTGACCCCATATGCACTGAAACTGAACAGGAACTCAGTTTCTCCTTGGTTACTACCTTTGTTAACATGTATGCAGGATTTTGTCAAGTATGTATATTTTCCAACTTCATTTGTCCATCTTCCAAAATAGATCGTATGAAATGGTACATGAGTTGTATATGTTTAGTCTTTGAATGGAAAGTTGAGTTCTTTGCAATATGAATGGCACTCTGGTTGTCAAAGTACAACCTGTCATTCTCTTGTTTCTTTCACAATTCCTCCATAAACATTTGTAACCAAATCATCTCTTTACTAACCTCTATAGCAGTAACACACTTTGATTCTATTGTTGAAAGTGAAACAACCTTTTTCAGTTTCAATATTGATATGAAAATAGAAGGCTAACTTGTTATGCTATGCAAGCACCCTCTACTTCATTAAAATAAACTTTACAGGACCTTTCTCCATGTGTTAAAATATGCAAGATAAAATTATGTGTCAAGTTTATGCTTCTTCTTTTAAATGTTTATGTGTGAGGTCTTTGCAAGATTAAATAAGTTGCTTTCAAAAATACAACAGAAAATAATAACTTGTAGCAAATAATAACCAGCAAACACTCACAACAAGAACAACATGATAAAGGAGTTCACCCCTCTCTAGGCTACATCTCCTTGAGCCTCCATCAATGGACTTGGCTCTCTAGGATTAATTTGTCAAAGATTCTTTTACAAGCTGCTGCTCAACTCCAATGGAAATTCTAACTGTACCATTGGGTTCAGAATACATAAAAACCCAAAAAATGACTAATAGAACTCTGAAAACGGATCATGGCTCATCCGGGCATGACCTCTTCTACATGTGGCCTTAAGCTTCCCTGAGCTTCTCTTTGGAAAAAACACATGTAAAAGTCCTCAAATGGATCTGAAACCTATCCCAAAGTGTTCAGAGCATAATAATTAGTCAAAAATGATTATTCAATCATAGAAAATAAACATAGGCTCATCTGAGCAAGAGCTCAAACAATGAAGGCTTCAAGCTCCCTAGAGCTTCCTGAAACTTCAATGGTTAAAAACCTACAAAAGAAATCTTCAAATGGCTGTGAAAATAGTGCCAATGGATTCAGAACGTCCAAAAACCCCTAGCTGAGCTTTTACGGCACCTCATTCGGCCAAAAAATGAAGAAGATAGGCCTCCTGCCATTCTCTTCCTTCAAGCTTGTTGTCTTTGGTTCGCCAAAACGCACCTCTGGGCGTTCTAACCAAGAACACGCTCCAAATTCGTGCTAAAACCTAGCATACATGCATAACCACAAAACCGTTCAAACTGTAGGACAGTTACGGGGGCACCTAGCCCCTAACCGTCAAGGGCCAGGTCGTATGACCCATGCATCCACGCGCTAGCATTAACATAGGCTCCCGTTACATAAGCCAATGGTCAAAGGCCAAATGGCGAGTCATTGATATAACTGTTGGAACAAACACAACCACGCACGTGCACCCATATGATATAGTTGTGGGTTATATGTAACATATCGTGTGACCAAGGGCTGGGGCTAAGCCCTGGCCCGGTCGCACCCCAAACCACATGCATATACAAACATATATATATATATTTCACCATATATATAACAAGGAACAATTGGTGGCGCGCCGGTTGGTGGCACTTTTCCAAGTCTTTGCCCCTGCTTGGAGGTCGCGGGGTCAACTCCGACCAACGTCATAAGTTTTAAACCAATAAATGGATGACACGTGGCGTCCATTGACTGGGCCACGTGTCATCATTCCATTCGCTACCAAAAATGCCAAGTCACCTGCCAACTGTCCAAATGCCTATCTTCCACATGTCGTACGGCCTTCCACGTCAGCGTGTACGGACTGTACAGTCAACACAATTTTTTACCTGTTTGTAAATTTGAACAGAATGTGATATCTCTCGCTCCCGATGTCCGTTTGAACCCAAACAAGTTGTGTTGGGTTTGCAATGACGAGGCCTACGCTCTTGTTTGATTTGAAGTGATTCTGAGCACTTTGATTTTTGAGCTAAATTTTGACCCCTGGTCCAAATTTTGATCACACCTTCCCACCGAAACGCTTTTGGACCCACAAAAGCTTATGATTATCTGTTTGAGATTCAATACTCCTCTACTTTCGAGTTCTATCAACTGATTCTACTTGAAAAGTCTTTTGACAATCACCTAGATACTTTGACATGCCTTGCACTGCAACTGGCTATGTCCCTCAACCACTGTTCTCTGGCTACTGCTGACCCATTGTTCTCTTTGTTCTTGGAAGATTGCCAACCTTCCCACTAAGAATCAAGTCCCTCTTGCAAACTCTTTGGTGTCAACACAATCCGCTCTCCAATGGCTGCAAAAACTTTCCTGCGACATCTTGTCACAAGCCAAGAAAACCATCAATCTTGAAAACAAATTTATACAAGACTGAAAATGATGCCAACAAAGTCTTTTTTCTCTTCAAACAAATTTTCGCATCTTGTACTTCATCAAAGCACATGGTGTTTTCTTGTATCTCGGTGTACTCAAAATCAACTTACAACCCAACAAACACCATCGACTAAACACAAGTCGAAAAACATGATCAACACAACATAGTCGTCAGACAATCATCAACACCAGTCGAGACTCAATTGAAACACATCAACCTTCCCAATGACAAGTCAACAAACATGATACACAATCATGTTACAATCATGAGTCATTCATGATGAACTATCACCAGGTTCACTCCTTACACATACAAAAACAAATGCATGTGCATGACTCTTCAACTCTCCTTCCAGTACAAACATAAGTACATAAACCCCGTAACATGTGGGTACATAAGAGATGAATATAAAAAAGATATATGGCTGTAACAAGTGAACATCATATCCATCTTTTACATCCTCCTGGCGAAGTTATGCAACAAAAAGAATACCTTCACATGAATTGCATTCACATGCAAACTTACATCATACAAGTTGTGATAAACTACTGCAACTTGTCATACTCTCAACATAAATGCACACATAAGGATGAAAAGTGCATTTACAACAGAAAATGCAAGCCTTACTTACTCAAGAAATCCAACCATTTCTTACCAAGCCAACTCAACTGAGACTTTTCCTGCCTAAAATCGTCCTCTTGTGAATCATCTTGACTCACATCGATGATGGAATCTCCTCTTCCATTCTTGTCAATCTCTTTATCCATCTTCTTCTTGTGTTGTGGATGAGTGGTTGGATGCAAAGTCCAACATTGGTCAATGAGATGACTCCTCTTCTGACAATGAGTGCAAATCTTTTGCATCCTCTTTTCACGTTGTCTTTGCTTATAAAGTTTCCTGAAAGTGGCCAATCTTTTCCAACATTTTGAAATATGATGGTTATATAAACCACAATATGTACATGGACTTTTTCTTCTATTTTTACATGCAAAATTATCATGCTTAACATAATCAAAAGCAACTGAATGATAAGTAGAATTATACCATGAACATTCACCTTTATCGCCTCTTTGAGGAGGTGAATTTGAAGAGTTACAAGCTCTCCTTTAAATACCAACAATAGTGTTATTGTCCTCATCGCTGTCACAACTCTTTCGTTTCACACATTTGCATTCATCTTGAACACATACTTTGCATGCTGGAGGGGTTGAACTTTCAACAAAAGTTCTTGAACTTTCACCTTTATAGCTTTCTTGAGGAGGTGAACTTGAAACAAAATTTGTTCTTGGAACTTTTTCCCTTGTCTCCTCAACTTTGTAATTTGCTCCATCTTTCCGTTCATACCCAAGACCACAATACTTGGGTCTATCTTCAACAACAATAGGCTCAACAATGCCTTGTGCATGCTTGCCTAACCCTCTACCTTCATAGCCCATTTTTAACAATAACTTGGACCCTATTCCTCTTGTGTGATTTTCAAAAACTCCAAAACATTCATCTTGAGAGGAATTTGAAGATAAAATAACATTACATACCTTATGTTCATGCATGTACTTGGTAAGGGTTTCCTTTGCCTCATGGAGTTGAGTCTCCTTCTCATGCAACTTTTCAAGAAGCTGGTCTTTCTCCTTCTTCATGGCCATCAACTGCTCTTCAAGGGCAATGCTCTCCTTTCTATCTTCCCACATCTCTTTCACCACATCTCTCATGGTTAGTAACTCCTTCAACATCTCTTTGTCAAAGAACTTTGATAATGAAGATGTATGGGAACTATCAATGTTTGAAGCTTCCTCCATCCTTGCAAGATATCAAACTTCAACACAAAACTTGCACAAATACCAACAGCTAAATCTCAAGCTATCAATGGCAAATACATGAGCAAAACAAACTATGCTCTGATACCACCTGATCTAAAAATAGAAGGCTGACTTGTTATGCTATGTAAGCACCCTCTACTTCATTAAAATAAACTTTACAGAACCTTGCTCCATGTGTTAAAATATGCAAGATAAAATTATGTGTCAAGTTTATGCTTCTTATTTTAAATGTTTATGTGTGAGGTCTTTGCAAGATTAAATAAGTTGTTTTCATAAATACAACAACAAATAATAACCATCAAACACTCACAACAAGAACAACATGATAAAGGAGTTCACCCCTCTCTGGGCTACATCTCCTTGAGCCTCCATCAATGGACTTGGCTCTCTGGGATTAATTTGTCAAAGATTCTTTTACAAGCTGCTTCTCAACTCCAATGGAAATTCTGACTGTACCATTGGGTTCAGAATACCTAAAAACCCCAAAAATGACTAATAGAACTCTGAAAATGGATCATGGCTCATCCGGGCATGACCTCTTCTACATGTGGCCTTAAGCTTCCCTGAGCTTCTCTTTGGCAAAAAAACCTATAAAAGTCCTCAAATGGATCTGAAACCTATCCCAAAATGTTCAGAGCATAATAATTAGTCAAAAATGATTATTCAATCACAGAAAATAAACATAGGCTCATCTGAGCAAGACCTCAAACAATGAGAGCTTCAAGCTCCCTAGAGCTTCCTGAAACTTCAATGGTTAAAAACCTACAAAAGAAGTCTTCAAATTGATTTGAAAACAATGCCAATGGATTCAGAATGTCCAAAAACCCCTAGCTGGGCTTTTACGACACCTCATTCGGCCAAAAAATGAAGAAGATAGGCCTCCTGCCATTCTCTTCCTTCAAGCTTGTTGTCTCTGGTTCGCCAAAATGAACCTCTGGGCGTTCTAACCTAGAACATGCTCCAAATTCATGATAAAACCTAGCACATGTGCATAACCACAAAATCTTTCAAACTGTAGGACAGTTACAGGCGCACCTAGCCCCTAATCGTCAAGGGCCAGGTCATATGACCCATGCGTCCACGCGCTAGCATTAACATAGGCTCCCATTACATAAGCCAATGGTCAAAGGCCAAATGGAGGGTCATTAATATAATTGTTGGAACAAACACAACCGCGTGCACGTGTCCATATGATATAGTTGTGGGTTATATGTAACATATCGTGCGACCAAGGGTTGGGGCTAAGCCCCGGCCCAGTCGCACCCCAAACCACACGCATATACAAACATATATATATTGCACCATATATATAGCAAGGAACAAATGGTGGTGCACCGGTTGGTAGCTCTTTTCCAAGTCTTTGCCCCTGCCCGGAGGTCGCGAGGTCGACTCCAGCCAATGACATAAGTTTTAAACCAATAAATGGATGACACGTGGCGGCCATTGACTGGGCCACGTGTCGTCATTCCATTCGCTGCCAAACATGCCAAGTCACCTGCCAACTGTCTAAATGCCTATCTTCCATGTGTCATATGGCCTGCCATGTGTCGTACGGCCTGCCACGTCAGCGTGTACGGAATGTACGGACTGTATAGTCAACACAATTTTTTACCTGTTTGTAAATTTGAACAGAATGCGATATCTCTCGCTCCCGACGTCCATTTGAACCCAAACAAGTTGCGTTGGGTTCGCAATGATGAGGCCTATGCTCTTGTTCGATTTGAAGAAATTCCGAGCACTTTTATTTTTAAGCTAAATTTTGACCCGTGGTCCAGATTTTATCAAATATCCAACTTATTGGTGTTCCACCTATAGTAAAAACATACCCTGTGGTGCTCCTTCAGCTATCTTTATCACTTTCCATATCTGAATCAATGTATCCCTGTAGAACAATGTTTGAACCTCCAAAACATAAAGCATGAGTAGTGTGAAGCCTCTCAAATACCTGAGAATCCACTTTATTTCCTCCCAATGTTCTTTACCTGGATTGTTCATATACTTGCTCACAACTCTCACTACATGTGCAATATCTGGTCTTGTGCACACCATCGCATACATCAAGATACCAACTACTAATGAATTAGGGAACCTAGACATGTATTCTATCTACTCATGTGTCTTGGGAAATATTTCCTTGGTTAATTTGAAATGGATGGCCAAAGGTGTACTAACCGGTTTTGCATTCTACATTCTAAACCTCTCCAGCACCTTCTCTATGTACTCTCCCTGGGACAATGTCAGTTTTTTATTTTTCTTGTCTCTTTTTATTCTCATACCAAGGATTTTATTTGAAATGCCCAAATCCTTCATCACAAATGAATTAGATAATTTCCTTCTGAGAAAATTTGTATCCTACATGTTAGACCCTGCAACAAGCATGTCATCTACATACAGTAGCAAGATAATATAAGTTCCATTTTCTATCCTCTTAAAATAAACACAGTGACCAGAATGACATCTACTACAACCTTGCTCTGTCATAAACCTGTCAAATTTCAAATACCACTACCTTGGACATTTCTTTAGGCCATACAAGCTCTTCTTCAACCTACATACAAAATTATCCTTCCCTTTGACCTCATACCCCTGTGGCTGCTGCATACAAATTTCTTCCACCAAATCCCCACAATGAAAAGTTGTTTTTATATATAACTGTTCAAGATGCAAATCTTCTAGTGCCACAAGACTTAAAATAGTCTTAATTGAAGTAATTTTAACAATAGGAAGAAAATATTTCATCAAAATATATACCTTTCTTCTTTGCTAACCCATTTACAACATGTCTGGCATTGTGCCGTTGTTTTCCTCCATCTTCTTCCTTCAACCTGTAAACCCATTTATTCTCGAATGCTCTTTTTTCATCATGTAACTCAACCAAGTCCCAAGTCTAGTTATTTACCAAGGAGTACATTTCCTCTTTCATGCCTTTCTCCCACTTCTTTTTAGTGTCTACCTGCATTGCCTCTTCATAACTTTCTGGTTCACCAGAATCCATCAACAATAAATAATACAGTGAAGGAGAGTATCATTTAGGGGGTCTACTTAACCTAGTATATATTGTAACAACACTTGCAGGAGTTTGAGGTACCTTTCACTCATGTTGTTGTACATTTTGATTTTCTAGTACCTCTAAAATTTTATTTTCTTTGATTTCATCAAGCCATGTGTATTTTGTGTTTTCCTTTTCTTGTTTCTTTCCCTGTAACTGATCTTTTTTCATGACCTTTTCATTGAATACTGCATCTCTACTCCTAATGATTTTGTGATTTTAATAATCCCATAAGCGATAACCAAAATCATTAACACCGTATCCAATAAAGGTAAACTTATTGGATTTTGCATCAAGCTTTGTTCTATTTTCTTTATCAATATGGACAAATGCTTCATAACCGAAAGTCTTTAGAAATGAGTAGTTTACATTTTTACTTTTCATGCTTCCTCTGGAATGCCACCATCCAAGGAGCTTGAACACCCTCTATTTATTAAGTAAACAACAGTATGTACAACATCTACCCAAAACTCATAGGGAAACCCTGTGTGCAGTCTCATACTCCTTGCATGTTCCATGGTTGTCTCGTTCATCCTTTTTGATAGACCATTTTCTTGTGTTGTTCCTAGAATTATCTTCTCTCTACGAATCCCATTGTATGAATAGTAATTATGTAACTCCTTGCTGAAGTATTCCACCTTCATTATCTGATCTGAGACACTTCAACCTTTTTCCTGTCTCATTCTCAACCAAATTTTTCCATTTCTTAAAAGTGTAAAAAATATCATATTTTTTCGAATGCAATAAACCCAATTTTTCCTAGTTTCATCATCAATAAAAATTAGATAATAATGAGATCCACCAAGAGATGATACCTGAGTTGGTCCCCATACATATGTCTGCACAAGCTATAAATGTTAAATGTTTTTTTCCTTACCAACTCTGAGAAATCTGACTCTCTTTTGTTTTCCATGAACACAGTGCTCACATAAATCCAAATCAACTTGTTTAGGATATGACAAAAAAATTATTTTTTGGAGTATATGCATCCCCTTCTCACTCATGTTTACAAGCCTATGATGCCACAATGTTGTATCCACTCATGTAGAAGCTAAATATATAGAAGATTCCACATTAGCAGTACATAAATACAATGTACCTATCTTCTCTCATTTGTCTATTACAAGTGATCCTTTAGTGACCTTCCATGCCTTTTCTGTAAATGTTGATATATAGCCTTCACTTCCCAACTACCTTGTTGAAATTATATTTCTTCTCAAATATGGAACATGTCTCACCTCTTTGAGCAATCATTGGTTTCAATTGTTTAACTTTATTTGTACCTTACCCATTCCAACAATTTTATATGGTTCATCGTCACCCAAATAAACCTATCCAAAATCACCTTGAACATAATATTGAAATATTTCCTATGGGGTGCGGCATGAAATGAATCCCCTGAATCTAATACCCAAGAATCATTAATATTATCTAAAGAAAAAATCAAAGCATCTTGTAACGCATCTACTACATTTTCTTCCTGATTTTTCTCTTGATGTCCATCTCCTTATTTCCTTGGAGATTTGCATTCTTTCATCAAATGTCCTTTCTTCCCACAATTCTATCACTCTATCTTTGCTAGCCTGGATTTGGATATTCCCTTCCTAGACTTCCTATGGTTCCCTGGGCTCTTTCCTTTTTCCCTTTGTCTTCCCCTGTTCTACACGGTCAACGCATTACCTAATGTCTCACTTGTGATTTTCCATCACATTTCCTCACTAAGGATGACGCCAAAAACATTATCAAATTTTAGATTGTTTGAACTAGAGATAGAGTTACTTACAACCATGACCAATTCATTCCATATTTCTGGAAATGAGAACAAGATTAGAAGAGGCCTAACCTCATAATCAAATTTCACTCCTACAAAACTTACCTGATTAGTAACCGTATTAAATTCATTTAAATGATCGAAAACAAACCCACCTTTTGACATCTTCATACTAAATAATTGCTTCATTAGAAATACCTTATTGGAGGCCGAGGGTTTTTCATATATTTTAGTCAATGCCTTCATCAAATCCTTTGTTGTCTTTTCTTTTGAAATTTTGAAAGCCATCGACGCTACCAGGCATAGTCGTACTGTTCCTAGTGCCTTTTGTTCAAGGACTTCCCATTCTTCGTCCTTCATATTCATCGATTGTTTTTTTTTTCTTCCCAACAGTAGGAAAAGATCCCTCTAATATAGATAGTCTTCCATTTGAGTCTTCCATAATCGGTGGTTTCGGCCATTAAATTTCTCAACCCTAAACTTTCCATCTTCTGTCATTACTCCCTCTCAAACCAAGAACCCTCTTTTCCTACGAGTTACCTTTCGCTATGATACTAATTATTAGAAAAAAGAGTATCACAGAGAAATAGAATTAAACAAATGCGGAAATAGAACACAAAATATACACAATACAAATAGAAACATAGATATACATGGTTCACCCAATGTGGCCTACATCCACTTGAGAAATTTCCAATTCTTCCTTTAGTATTATCTAAGAAATGAAGTGATGCAACCTACAACACACCCGTTGTAACTTCCTCTTCTTTTCTCATAGTCTTCTATATCATAATACAATATTCACACTCCTACATTGGCACAATAAAATTACCTCATACATAAAAGAGGGTTTTCTTCTAGGGAAAAAAACCCTATCATAATGTCTACTGTCATATCTGCAACCTAATGATGAATGATCCAAATTGAGTACGAAATTACAATATTTTGCAAGGAAAATTTCCCTTTATTTTCAGGGGCGTTGCCCCATAACCCCCTCCATGGGGGGCTCCATAAAGTGTATTTTACCCCCTTGGACCCCCTAGCCAC